>CAWUFW010021377.1:0-122815 GCA_963921515.1 Calotriton arnoldi | reverse complement strand
TACGATACCCGGCGTAAAAAAATCCGCCAGGCATGGAAGCGGCAAAAATCCGCCCGCACACACCGTCTGAACACCGACCACGCCATTACGATTACACAAACCGAAAACCGCCATCGGCGGAAAAACACACAAAATACCGCCCGCCAACGTCCGAGTCGGAGTCAAACCGCCCGCCACGGACGGAAACACGCACGACAACACAAAACCGCCCGCCCTCACGGCCGACACACCGCACGTGAAATTACGATCGCACCGCCATGAGCGCGGAAAAACCACAAATATACCGCCCGCCAGCGCAAAGAACGCCGATGAGAATCGACACGGCAGAAGCCATGGCGCCCACGTACCTGCACAGAAACCATCCGCTCACAAAACCAATAGCACACAACATGGCCAACAAGTCCACACAGCAAGGCACGCACAAATACACAAGCACAGTACACATCCCGAAAACACCCCCGGACAAACAAATAATACAAAGGCCAGAACCCCAGACACAACACACCTGAAAACAACAGACCATGAGGACACACCCACATAGGTGAGTACAAAAGCAGCACTCCCACAGACCACAACCCCTTGCTACATTGCAAACCAGAGAGGAGAGGAGAGGACACAGTGACACAGCAAGGACAGCAGCACACCACAGAAACGCACACATCACTACCACCACCACCACCACCACCACCACCACCAAACACCGGCACCACAAACCCCTGCACATTACACAACACACACCGCACCAGCACCACAAACACCATGGCACCACAAAGAATGCCCAAGTACACGCCCATTGAGCTGACGGTCATGGTCGACGAGATCATCAAGGTGTACCCACAAATCTATGGGAACATGGTCCAGCACACACCACTAGCCACCAGAAACAGAATGTGGAACCGGATCGTAGACCAGGTCAATGCAGTCGGGACCCTGCCCAGGAACAGAGGTGAAATAAACAAACGTTGGAATGACGTAAAGAGCCTGGTCAAGAAGAAGGAGGGCAAAAACAGAGAGCTGGCTGCCGTCACTGGCGGAGGGAATCCCGCGCTCTTTAAGACCTTCAAAGCGTGGGAGGAGAAGGTGCGAGTCATAATACATCCGGAGATCCTCGCCGGATTAGCAGGGGGAGTGGAGGCTGGTAAGTACAAACTAATGTATACCAGCACACCGCTATGTACTCACATGCACTACCACCATGCCACAGCTCCCAGGGACAAACACCCCCATGTCCAGCACACAATACACAACACATCACACACACATGCAACAGACACCACCACACACAGCCCAAACCGAACAACTGTAACATACGTGGGGACATGTGTACACTCAGCCAGCCACGTAACCACCAACAGGTCGCCAAATATGCCAGAAGCGCCACAACGAGCACCCACCACACCCATGTGTCCGCCACAGCTGCACTAACCGACAAGTAACAGGTAAGTGGCAGGAACACAAAGTGCAGTGGGTGGGACGGTGGACAGCCCAAGTACAACACACACCAGGCCCCTAGTCCCACAGCACAGCAAGGAGGAGCATCCCCCACACCCCACAGCCACGTGTCAGCCACCGCAGTGCACAACGACAGCCGAAAGGCAGACATCACGGTCCACAGCAATCGGTGTCAGTGGGTGTCCAGCCACCCCCACGACCCACAACACCCCCCACCCCCACAGACCTGCAACATGGAGCACCCCCGCTTAGAGCCATGTGGCATCCAGTACAGTGCACGCACAAACAACTTGCAGGTGGGAAACTGGACAGGGCTGGATTACTGGAGGCATGAGGACCATAACACGACCAACACATGGGACATGTCACGTAGCAGACGAACACGCAGCACTGCCCACCGTCACGAACAAGTGAACAATGTGCACACGGACATGAACAACAGACTCACACCCCACATGACCCATCACATACATAGCAACACCCAAGGAGCCACGTCTGCATGCACAAGCCACACTGAATATAGTACCACACGGCAGCCACTGTGCAACTCATCACACACAACCGAAACACCATTGAAGTCCTGTCCATGTAGCCCCTACTGCCTGTCAACCACACACCCCACAACTACGCCTATGTAAGACAAACAACACTAGACGCAACAGAGCGGAACAACATAAATGCACACGAACACCACTGAACCCATCAAACACACAGACACACCATGCACATACAACATACCATCCATCCCATCCGTCAGCCCCAGTCACATGAAAGGCATGTCATCCGCACAGCTGCCACACATACAGCAGTCACGCTAAGATACATGCCCATGACCAACCATGTGCCAGAAGTCAATGAAGCGCACGACACACTGTGAGCAACAACACACAACATGGGCCACACCCCCCGAGCACTGCAGTGATGCACATGGCACAGGGCAGCACGCACACCAAGGAGATGGGACAACTGCAATACGTTGGCTGGCACACAACCATCACTCACTCATAACGATGCGTCCAATGCCATGTCCAGTAATCACAACAGACAGCAAATATGCAGGCCATGTCAAGCATGCACACACCTCAAACTGCCAACACATGTCACGTTCGGCACCCATGGCTCACAGCATGTACCCCAAAAGCATATCCCCTCCCAAATGCGAATCTGGGGCATGGCCCCCATGTTGCCATATGCGTTCCTAAGCGTTCCATTTGAACCCCAAAAGCATATTCTCTCCCAAATGCGAATCTGGGGCATGGCCCCCATGTTGCCATATGCGTTCCTAAGCGTTCCATTTGAACCCCAAAAGCATATTCCCTTTCAAATGCGAATCTGGGGCATGGCCCCCATGTTGCCATATGCGTTCCTAAGCGTTCCATTTGAACCCCAAAAGCATATTCCCTCCCAAATGCGAATCTGGGGCATGGCCCCCATGTTGCCATATGCGTTCCTAAGCGGTCCATTTGAACCCCAAAAGCAAAGTACAAACCAGACCCAGGATGGGCCAGGAGCCCGCATACACCAGAGTCACAATAAGTAGGGGCACAGCAACACACCCATCGGCATGGCCAATCCGTCCCATGCCACAAGTGCACAGCACACAGTCCCATTGCCAAGCACACACAACTACAAATGCTACAGCCACACACACGCCTCCGGGAAACCCATGTACGAGATTGCACGAACTGTTAATGTCAGACGACAAATACATACTTCGCCAGGTGCAACACAATAACAAATCTCATTCTCTCCACAGGTGACGAACTGCTGGATGCTGGGGATGGAGCCAGCAGCCAGCACAGCCAGCCTACAAGCCCCCAACGAGGACACACGGATCTGGAGGATCTGTCCTCCTCTTCGGACACGGACCACCAAGCAGGCCCATCTGGTGTGGCAGGGCCCAGCCGCTCCCCAGGACCCCTCCTACCCACCAACCCATCATCCAGGGCTGCTGAACATTCCCAGCCCCCTGCTGCCACTGTCGTTGCGGCCACACCCACGGTCATTGTGGCCACTACCACTGCCGCAACTGCCACCATCGCCGCACCGACCACCACCGCCGCCACCACCACCACGTCTTCGCTGGCACCAGCCCCAGCGCAGGTGGTGGCCCGGCCGACTCGATCCACCCTGGGAGCCACAGCGAGGACCGTGGTGAGCAATGTGGCTAGTGGGCAGGCCGGTGGCAGCAGGACTGGTAGGAGGAGCAGGGTCAGGGAAACGCCAGCCTCCCCTGGGAGCCATGCCCTGCCTCAAATGGCCAGAGTCCTTGGGGCCTATGAAGAGGCCCAAGGACAATGGGTCCGGTCTGCTTCAGACACGCGTGAGGTGCTGGGGGTGCTGAGGTCCATGGACGCCCGTATGGGCCAACTCGTGGACCTCATGGGCCAGCTGGTGGTGGCGGTGAGGTCACTGCCAGGGACAGCAGCTCCCCTCCGCCACCACCTGCCGGGGCGCAGGGTGGAGCAGCAGTGTCCAGTTCCCCTGCGTCCACAGCCAGTGAGCACACCTCAACCACCAGCATGTCGCAAGCAGGCACCCCCTCGCAAACGTGGAAGGGGCCGTCCGAAGTGGAAGCAGATCTCCCGGGAGGACTTCGCACGCTCCAAACGCAAGTGAGGCAGCCAGCCAGCCTCCGCCAGCCTTCCTTGACCAGCCACTGCATTGACTTGGACTACGATCCCACTCCACACAGCCATCTGGATGGCATGTGTGTGTTGGACTATGGACATAGAACCAGTGGGTACACCCTGAGCATCACGCAGCCATGACCGACAGCTCATTGTCACTGCACGCACCACTTTTGTCATCACCTTACACACAATCACATGTCACAGTTTGTAATAAATGCACCTTTTTCACTAACTGCTGTTTGTGCCCTGTGTTTTATTTGTACGGAATACAACGGCCACCTTGGGCGGAAAGGCACCTGATGCGTGGCATGGCAATTGAATCCGGAGGGCCTGTAGGGACCTAGGGGTGGGAGACAGAACAGGAGCACATTCAATGAGTGTGTCACACACCCATCACACAGTACATGTCAACAACTACAAGCAATGTACACACATCGCACAGAGCAATAGGGCACAATGCCACAGCCACCAACAGTGGCATACTACCCTGGCCATGGAGCGTTGACACACAGCACGCAGTGAACAAACGGCCACCCTGACACAGCACACACACACCTGCACAGATACAACCACATCAGCCGTCGTACATGGACACTCACCGTCAAGTGAAGTAGCGGGCGATGAGCTGCTGCCGCACATTCCCAGCTTCCTCCTCTCCGCTGTCCTCCTCACTCGAGCTGTCCTGGTCTGCGGGCTGGGGCCCTGGTTGATCTCCGTCATCCACGATGAGGGGGATCTGCTTCCGAATGGCCAGATTGTGCAGCATGCAGCACGCCACCACTATCCGGCACACCTTCTGTGGGGAGTACGCCAGCGCACCCTCGGTGCGGTCCAGGCACCTGAACCTGGACTTGAGGAGGCCAAAGGTACGCTCGACCACACGTCTGGTCCTCCCATGTGCCTCATTGTAGCGATCGTCTGCTGGGGTGCGAGGATTCCTCAATGGACTGAGCAGCCATGCCCCATTCGGGTACGCAGAGTCACCTGGGTGTGAGGGACACAGAGAACCGTTGCAATTCCAACTGGACAGGGGACAGCATCGCACAACCAGCACGCTACACCACTCCACATACTCACCGACAATACAGGCACGATCCTGTTGCATATTGGACATCAGTCGTGGCAAGATGCTGTTGCGCATTATGTGTGCGTCATGGGCCGAGCCTGGGAACTTTGCACACACGTGGGTGATCACCATGTCCGCAAGGCACACCACTTGCACATTCAGGGAGTGCGTGTGCTTCCTGTTGCGGTACAGGTGCTCAGTGGCCTGTGGTGGAACAAGGCCGACATGTGTGCAGTCAATGGCTCCAACGACGTGTGGGATTCTGCCAAGGACATAGAATGCACCCTTCACTGCCGCCAATTCACGAGCCCTGGGGAAGCGGATGTACCTGTTTCGGTACAGCATCATGGCTGCCAGTACATCCCTCAGCACCTTGCTGAACATGGGCTGGGACATCCCTCCTCCAATGCCCACTGTGTGCTGGAATGACCCAGTGGCGAAGAAATGCATGGCGGCCATCACCTTAGCCGTGGGGGTGACAGCAGTCGGATACACCCTGCGGGGACGGAGATGGGGTTCTAACATGGCACACAGTCGATGCAGGGTTGGCCTGTCCAGCCGAAACTTCCTAATAACCTCTGTATCGTCCATGTCCGCCAGCAATTGGTATGGGCGGTCAATGTTCGGTCTCCGCCTAGGGACAATGGCAGAGGACACATGTCAAAGCAACACGACACATAGCAATTTCGCATACACATCACTGACATGACTGAGCAAGCACATGAGCCACAGCCCAGCTGTCAAGCTGGGGCGGCACGGCCACAATACACTTACACAGGTCTCCCAACAATGGCAATGGCTAGTGATACAAACCACTGCCATGTGCATGCACATGGGGATCTAGGCCCCAATGACTTGCGGGGCGTGCTGATGGGGACTGACTGCATATCCGTCAAGCGGCAACGCCACGGCAACATGAATGTCTGCTGAGCATGGAACTGCTTCCGCGGCTGGATGAGTATGGCACACGACGACGACGATGTGGGCACAGGCTGAGCGGCCAAAACAAGTGGGACCTGTGGCACGAGGGGATATGAGACAGTAGTAGGTGTCAGCACTGCACCCTATGTACAGCACTGTACGGATCACAACTCCCGAAACATTGACAGGTGTCCACATTGACAGCCCCATGCCAAGACGGCTGTGTGCTTGCAGTCACACGTCACAGGTGAGAGGTTACATTGCACGTGCCAGGTGGCAGACGTACATAGTGGGAGCTGGCATGTGTGTGCATGTGTCTCCTGTTCAGGATCCACCAGATGGGCGCTGACTCTGTACTGACCATTGGACACAGCATGTTCCGTGGAAGGCTTGTGTGTGTGGGATGGTGGCACTGGATGTGCCTCCATTGGGTGGGGGGCCATGCACAGGGCGGGTACGTCGATGATTGCGCATTGTTGGTCACGGTGGGTGCACCCACTAAGATGTGTTGCCCTGTGTTCAATTCCTATGTCCGCATGATGATGGACTGTAGATGTGGGCAGACTACACATTGGTCGATGTGCTGTCTATATGCATGTGCCTTCACACCAGGCACAGCTGCCCCTGCACATGTGACCCCTGCTGGACTCGCTGCTGGGTCTGTGGAGCTGATGCACCTTCTGCGCGTGGGGCGGACAGCTCTCCTCACTTCCCTCATTGCGCATGTCATGACTTTGCCGCAGGTGACATGGATCATGGAGGGCCCACATGTACGCGTGGGTAGGCTACACATGATTGTACACTGGTCGCCACCCCCAGTCAGTGTTTCGAATGGGAAGGTTGTCGTGCTGGTGGTATGTTCGATGTGGCGGATGGGCGGGCCTAGGTGCGGGCTTACATTCCGGACATGGGGGGTAGTTGGATTGGCGACTAGTTGCAGTACACACGGGACACGTCTCTTCCTTTCCACATCTGGGTCATCCCTTGTACTAACTGACAGTGATACAGTCATCTTCGCCCCAGCCCTCATGTCCTCCCTCGCTCCCCCAATATGCATGCTCACCTGCGAGGCTAGCGCTTGCACAGGCAGCCCCAAGCTCGCACCAGAGAGGGCAAGGAGTGTATGTGTGGGTCCAGTTGCACGAGTGGGCTGTCTCAGGGTATGATGTGTTGCGGGACGCCGTCCACCTGCGTGGTGCCCCGAATGGAGACCCGGCCTGCATGGACTATGCATCACAGTCTTCGCCTTCCGGATCCGCCACCTGCGACACCCAGTGGCTGTGGCTGCCCTTGCGGCCATGCCGCGTCCGTCTGTGACTGATGGCCCACACATTCACTCTTTGGCCCCTCTGGGGAGGGCTCGGGGGTGGTGGCGCACGCGCTTGCACTTAGTCGCAATGGCATGTGGCGTGGTTGGTATGATGGGCAATGGATGGGATGGTGCGAGCCACCTCCCGTGACGTCAGTGCTGCTCGTGCTGTGGTGCGTCCCCCTACACTTCCATTTGACTTGTGCCATGCTAGACGTTGAGGTTCTATTGCCTGCGTGATATGACCAGGAGGAGCGCGAGGAGACCACTCACACACCATGCTCCACTGCCATCCCGTGCCCTGTATTGCCTGTGCGGATTGACTATGTTGGGGTTACACCTGGTCGACTGGGGCTGTGTGTGCCTTGTCAAGGGGCATGGCGGGCGCACAACAGGATCCAGCTTGTCCACAGAGGGTGGGCTGAGGTGCGCCTGGTACCGCTTTGTACGTGTGCCCGGCTGCTGTGCACACACGTGTTCACTCCCCCCGACAGGTTTCCTCTCACAATGCCCAGGGAAGCGGTGGTGTACTGTTCATGACCCCTCCCAACACGGCGTGCTCCAACTTGGCATGTGCGCATCTACCCGTCACACCCACCCACCTGAGCACTGCGTCCATACGACTTCACACGACACATGTGTGTCTTCCACAGTTGTGCTACTCATTTGCGTTGACATCCAATACCAGTGGACTACATGGTCATGTCACGACTGCCGTGTACTTCACATACTCTCATCCTCTCTCATTCGTACTTGTGAAATGAGTCAGCGGAGACAGTTTTGGTTTCAAACATTATATTGAGTCTTCTGTCCTCTGTGATGCAGTATAGTGGACACTACTGGCAGCGGAATACATGTTGAGATATACTGAGCATGATTGCAAATGGGATAGGGTGTGGGGTTACATGTGATTGGCTGTTGCATGTGGGATGTGGGCTTCAGAGTGACATCTGCTTGGCCAAGGCTGTGCTAATGTACATTTACGTATTGCTGCGGAGCTGCGGACTTTGACACAGACGGTATACATGTAGCCTACCAGACCGCTTGGCATCATGGGCACAGTCCATCTCAGTTCCATGTGACAGGTTTGCTGCGGTTGTTCCTCATGCCCGCGTGCATGTGAGATGACATCAGGGCATGTGCTTGCGTGCATGCAGCGGCGTGCCACTTGTTGTTGCACTGTGGTGGTTACTGGACATGTCACAGTCACTGGGGTCGTGTTGTTGTTGTATGCACTTGTCGTCCATGCAAAGGTCCTGGTATGGGATTCCCGGGGGGGTGGGAGGGGTGCAGCACCCACAGACTCCAGGCGACCTATTCATGTCCACTGAGCGGTGTGTGTGTCCATGTGCGCTGGATCCATGTCGTGTCCTGGTTGTTCGTGCAGTTCCGTCCATGTGGGTGCGATACACAGAGCCCATGCCACTGCCTCCCACGATGCATGCGGTGTTCCTGGATGTGATGGGGAACAGTGTGCATGTCCCGGTCATATCCGATGTCATGGCGATGTCGTTGATGGTGTGGTTACAGTTGCCGGTCGTTTGGTATGGCTGTTGTGGTGGTGACTGGCCAGATCCGTGCGGAAGCTAAGCATGGGTGCGGGGTTGGACATCATAGGTCACTCGGGGAACCTGCGTTGTGGTCCGACGAATTTACAGGTTGTCAGGTATGCGATGCCGTCCAGCAGGGCTTCCATGTCATTGGTGGTGTACATGTTTGCCAGCCAATGTAGCGGATGGTGGCTGTCAAGGTGTTGTTCGTAAGTTGTCCCTTGGAGGACCATGATGGGGCATGCTGGGTGACATTCGATGTAGCTGTTCTCGATGATCCGTCGTGTGGAGGCACAGTGGTCCCATTTCAGTGCGGGTGCGATGTTGGCCACATACGCCATGCCCCCATAGGCAGAGCAGGCCCTGTCGTGTGCGTCCAGAGGGAGGAGTAGTGGTAGCAGGTCCGCCTTCAGACATGCCGGGTTGGAGAGGCATATCTCCACGGGATGCTGGTAGGGACACCTCCGACAGTAGAAGACGGGCATGACGCAGCTGAACAATGTGATGCGGTAAGTCAGTCGGTAACTTACGTTCAGCAGGGACAGGAGATCGCATCCCAATGTATGGAACAGGTTGGTTTTGTACAGCTTGAGCTGTTCGGCGTAGTTGGGTAGGTGTGTTGCGGTTGCCATTTCGCAGCGGTGCGTTGTGGTGGCGTGCTCCGGCTGTGTGTGCAGTCTGCAATGTGCACTCTCCGAGGTTGCTGTGAGCTCTGTGTAGTCGTAGGGAGACAGGACTTGTGTTCTGTTGGCTTGTTTGGAGGACACGGGCCCTCTTCCCACATGCTTCTCAGACAGTTCAAGGTCAGTGATGTGTGACTCCTTCCAATTAACTTGCATGTGGCCGACATGGGGAGTGTTTTCTTCTTTCTTCCCCGTCCGTTGTGTGCTTCTGTGATATGCGCTATCTGCCCTGTGGTCGGTCTCCTCGGCATGCCTGTGTTGGTCTATTCTTGGACAATGGCTGTATTCACCGGCTTCTGTCGTAGGGCTGTGGTTTCGGAGTTGGAATGGAAGGTCATTCAGTGCTGTCTGCTCTCCCTTGTGTGGGCGGCAGGCTGCCTTTCCGCTCTGCGTTGGGCCTTGTGTGTGAATGTTATTCTTGGGCCACCTGTTGTCGGTCCCCGGGCTCTTTGGTGTTCCGTTTTCTATGTCTTGTTCATATTTGCAGGGTGGTATGGGTGTTTCAGTGTGGTACTGGCGTTCCTCCTCCCGAAGGGGCCCTGCTTCTCCTAGTTGGTGTTGCCGCCGCTGTGTGCTACGCCATGTTTGTTACACTGGGGTGTGTCCTGCTGTTGCGTGACTTCACTGACATGTGTGCGTCGGTTGTGTGGCGTTGGGTGTTGTCCGTGAATTGGGCGTTGGGGACATGTCTGTGGCAGGCCTGTCACGTGTCATGTGCGTTCGGGGTGGGGCTGATGTGTGTGCTGCTTGGTTGTGTCCCTGTGTCTGTGTGCGACGCATGCATGGCGCTGCGGTTGGCCTCTGCGTTGTGCGCATGTGTGGCGGCGTCATCGGCGCTTTGGGGCCGTGACGGGGTGGTTGGTTCCTAGTCCCAGGTGGTGTGTACACATGTGTTACGCGATGTTACGATTTGGCCTGTGTGTCATATGTGGATGCGATGGTGGATGTGTAGTGTACACGCGCTGGTGGGGGGTTGTCCGCTTTTTCCGCCCTTGCACTGTGTGCGCTGTTTGCGTGCACTTGTTGTGTGTGTGCCTACCTGCGTCTCCGCGGTACGTTGCGTCCTTGGTGGTGCATCAGCAGGAGCATGGGGAGGGCCTGCAGTGCTGGATTCATGCTCGGGGAGCCGCTTCTTCGTTGTCCGTGCTCGGCATCCGTGTTACCGCTTCGGTTTGTCGTACGGTATCTCTTGGCCGTGGGAGCCGTTTGTTTGCGCCATCGTAATTTATGCGCCGGGCGGGACGTGTTTCGTCGGACGGTGTGTGTCAGTTGTGCTGCGCCGCTACGTGAACGGGCGAACTTTGATGGCGGACGGTGTTGCTGGCTTGCCGGCGGTGTTTGGCCTACTTTTCGCATCGTAATTGGGCGGGCGTGTGGACTGCTGCGTGCCGGCGGTAACTGGTGGTTTTTGCATCCGCCAGCACGGCGGTGGTGCTTCCGCCCGCCATCGTAATGGGCCCCATAGTTGTTAAAAATATCGTTTTTTTAGTTAGTGTTATGTATTTTAGTATGTATTTTAAATGTATGTGCTATATTTTTTTGTCTAAGTATTGCATTTTTTTTTAATGTATGTGTTAAATTTTTAGAAGTTATACATTTTATTTTATTTAAATTTTGCGTTTTAGTTCCATAGCGGGTTAAGGGTTTATAGGGGAATATGGTGGGAAGTAATTTAATTATAATAAATTGAATAATAATTTTATTTTAATTACATTTTGCGTTTTAGTTCCGTAGCGGGTTATGGGTTTATAGGGGAATAGGGTGAGAAGTAATTTAATTATAATAAATGGAATATTAATTTTTATTTATTAGTATTTATTTAATTTTGATTTTATAGTGTTAATTATGGTAATTAATTTATTATTAATTAATTATTAATTGGCTGTTAATTTTTATTGATTAATTAATTGGTAAATATGTTAATTGTGTCATTTGTTTAGGAGCAGGTTGTGGGTTTATAGGGGAATAGGATGGGAAGAATTGTAATTATAATAAATTGAATATAAATTTTTATTTATTAGTATTTATTTAATTTTTATTTTATAGTGTTAATTATGGTAATTAATTTACTATTAATTAATTAATAATTTACTGTAAATTTTTATTGATTAATTAATTGGTAAATATGTTAATTGTGTCATTTTTTAGGAGCGGGTTGTGGGTTTACAGGGGAATAGGGTGGGAAGTAATTTAATTATAATTAAATTATTAGTATTTTTTCATAATTAATATTTATTCATTTAATATTTTATATTGTTAATTGTGGGAAATAATGTAATATTAATTATTTATTAATGTGTTATTAATTATTATTAATTAATTGGTAATTATGTTAATTGTGTGATTTTTTAGGAGTGGGTTGTGGGTTGATAGGGGAGTAGGGTGGGAAGTAATTTAATTTTAATACATTTAATAATAATCTTTATATAATATTTATTAATTATTATTTTATAGTGTTAATTGTGTGTATGAATTTATTAATAATTATTTATATTTTGATTGTTAATTGTTATTAATTAATTAATTAATTATGTTAATTGTATAATTTTGTAGGAAATTGTTGGTGGCATTTATAGGGTAATATGGTGAGAATAGTAATTTATACCCCTACACTATCCAACACTTTCCCTACTGTTGTACTTGCTGGAGTGAGAATAGTAATTTTTACCCCTGCGCTATCCAACACTTTCCCTACTGTTGCACTTGCTGGAGTGGGAATAGTAATTTTTACCCCTTCGCTATCCAACACTTTCCCTACTGTTGCACTCTTTGGAGTGGGAATAGTAATTTTATCCCCTCCGCTTTCCAACACTTTCCCTACTGTTGCACTCTTTGGAGTGGGAATAGTAATTTTATCCCCTCCGCTTTCCAACACTTTCCCTACTGTTGCACTCGCTGGAGTGGGAATAGTAATTTTTACCCCTACGCTATCCAACACTTTCCCTACTGTTGCACTCGCTGGAGTGGGAATAGTAATTTGTACCCCTACGCTATCCAACACTTTCCCTACTGTTGCACTTGCTGGAGTGGGAATAGTAATTTTTACCCCTTCGCTATCCAACACTTTCCCTACTGTTGCACTCTTTGGAGTGGGAATAGTAATTTTATCCCCTCCGCTTTCCAACATTTTCCCTACTGTTGCACTCATTGGAGTGGGAATAGTAAATTATTCCCCTCCGCTATCCAACACTTTCCCTACTGTTGCACTTGCTGGAGTGGGAATAGTAAATTATTCCCTTCCGCTATCCAACACTTTCCCTACTGTTGCACTCGCTGGAGTGGGAATAGTAATTTTTACCCCTACGCTATCCAACACTTTCCCTACTGTTGCACTCGGTGGAGTTGGAATAGTAAATTATTCACCTCCGCTATCCAACACTTTCCCTACTGTTGCACTTGCTGGAGTGGGAATAGTAATTTTTATCCCTACGCTATCCAACACTTTCCCTACTGTTGCACTTGCTGGAGTGGGAATAGTAAATTATTCCCCTCCGCTATCCAACACTTTCCCTACTGTTGCACTTGCTGGAGTGGGAATAGTAAATTATTCCCCTCCGCTATCCAACACTTTCCCTACTGTTGCAGTTATTGGAGTGGGAATAGTAAATTGTTCCTCTCCGCTATCCAACACTTTCCCTACTGTTGCAGTTATTGGAGTGGGATTAGTAAATTATTCCCATCCGCTATCCAACACTTTCCCTACTGTTGCACTCGCTGGAGTGGGAATAGTAATTTTTCTCCTCTGCTATCCAACACTTTCCCTACTGTTGCAGTCAATGTAGTGTAAAGTTTAGGTTTAAAAAATATTACATATTTTATATTTTAATTTATAATATAATTTTTATGTTTTTTATTTTTATGTTACAGGTGTATGTATATATATATATTTATTTATAAATTTTAATATATTTCTAACATTTTATAATTAATTAAAATTATTATTTATTAATTATTTGTATGTAAATGTATATATATTACATTTTAAATATATATGTTTAATTTAGTTTTACATTACATTTATTACTTATAATTGTTAAAATATACAAATAAATCTAAATATTTTTTTTAAGTTAAATGTATTATTTAATTTATTTTACATTATTTTTTATACATATAAAAAAACGATATTTTCTACTTCGATATTTCTAACAACAATATTTTTTTCTCGATATTTTTGTACTTACCATTATGAAGATAGAAGGTCGATATTTTTGACAACGATATTTTTGTCACAATATTTCTGTAGGTCGATATTTCTGTTGTCGATATTCTGTCAGTGATCCGGGCACAAGGCCTCCTGTGATGCACCCCAAAAATAGCGGTGCACATGTAGAGCACACATATGCCTAGGGGCATGTGTGCAATCTACCGCACTTCATAAAAAGCATGTTTGGGTGCTTTTTTAAATTGCACATGGTTACAGTCGACTTGGAGTCGATGGTAATTGCTTTTCCTAAATGCCCAATTCACATTTAGGAAATGCTTTGTACATGTGCATAGGAATCGCAAATAGATAATCCCTATTTGTGATTTCCTATTTAGGAGATCACAAATTGCGTTTTCTACTGGGTAGAAATCGCAATTTGCGACTGCTTAAAGGGCTTTGTACATATGAAAAGCTCATTTAGCATTTCTTAATGGCCTGAAATAGCGATTCGGTCCGTTAAGAAATGCTAAATGGCTTTGTACATCTGTCCCAAGATCCCCATTCACTGTCATTTGCCACAAAGTATGTTCATTCAGGGGATGAGTACCTCCAACAAGGTACTCTAGCTCTTTTTGATCTCCTGTGTGTAGATTGTTTGTCTTCACTGTCACTCAGACCAGAATCCTCAGTATCCTCTGGGATAGTACATGGCACACGTTCTGCAGGCAAACTTAAGTCTCTCTGCCTCTTGCCTTCTCAGCTAGCTGTCTCCGGCTTCCACTCAGCTTGACACAGCAATAGGCCCTTCATCAGGGTCTGAATCTGGCTCAACCAGCACCACTGGCCAAGACTTTCCTGTCTCAATCCCAGACGTCAACTCATCAAAACCCCCCTCAGGCCGAGGATGTACGGTTCTCGCTTATTTTCTACAGCTCGTTCGCTGCCCATCAGTTGCTGCCTGCACTTCTGGGAGAGGTACTGTCACATCATCAAGGGACACTCCACTCTATGAGTGTGGGCAGCATGGATCTAGTTGGGGAGACCCCCCCCACTTAACAGCAATATTTGTCACAAGGATCATCTGGAAAGGCCCCTTCCATTGAGGTTCCAGTCACGTCTTCCGAACGTGCTTCCTCACCAATACTCAGTCACCAGGGCTGAGGTCATGGCACTGCTCCTCATGCGGTGAGATGGTAGCAGCTCCAACCTGGTGGGACACAGAATGCACCACATCAGCAATAATCAAGAAGCAGGTCATCTCTAATGTTCACAAGCGCATTTGCGGCATTGCTGGCAGTCTCATCGCTCAACCCATGATGATTTTATGTGGGGACAATCATCCTTCAATCAGGAATGCTGCACAGACTCATTAACAAAAGAGTCAAAGCATCAGGTCACTTCAGAGACGTTGATACACATCTTGGCCAACCTGGATTTCAACATGCCATTCACCTGTTCCACAATGCCTGAAGCCTCAGGCTGATAGCTGCAATGTAGTCTTTGCTACACTTGTAATGCTGCACACAACATTTTCAGGACCTCGTTATTGAAATGAGACTCTCGGTTTGACTCCAGTGAAGTAGGGAAAGCGAACATGGGGATCAGTTCCCTCAACAACAACTTAGCCACGGTGAGGTTATCATTTCACCTTGCCGGGTATGCTTTATCCCAACGTGAGGAAATACACACAATCACCAGGACATATCTCATCCAGTTGCACACGGCATCTCAATGAAGTTCAGCTGCATCCTGTTCAATGGCCCTCCTGATCTTCCTATATGGCTTATTGTCACTGTGGTTCTTTTTCATCGTATATCTGCTGCCATACAACACATCTGTGATGCAATCATTTAGCCATCAATTTGAATCAGGGATTAAACCAGTTCTGTTGAAACAATCTGACCATGGCATCCCTCCCAACATGTGTAGGACCGTGAAAATGCCTAACTTTTGGGGACAGTAAACTACCCAGCAATACAGGTCTCCCATCTGTTGAAACCCAAATGTCATCCTCTCTTTTGACACAACCTGCTCTGATCTAATCCTGCTGTTCTGCCTCGGGTATTTCCTCCTGAAACCTTTTCACTTCCTCCCAAGTATCAGCTGTTGTTAAGAGCAGGTTGTAATTGGTCTCATCTTCAGATTCATTGACATATTCTCCATTAAATGTTTGGGACCCATGAGCACAATATCATGCAACCTTGTCAGCATATCGGTTGCCAACTGTTACATAGTCATCCCTGCTTCTGTGCGCCGAACACTTGACGACAGCAATTTTGGCAGGCAACTGCAATGCCTCTAGCAATCTCATGACACGGTTTCCATTATGGATTGGAGATCCTGATGACGTCATGAATCCCCTCTGTGACCATAACTGTCGGAAGTCATGAACCACACCAAAGTCATACTGGCTGTCAGTAAAAATTGTACCTCTCAGCTGTTCAGAAACACAGCAAGCTCTAGTAAATGTGATCTGTTCAGCCACTTGTACAGAAGACTCTCCTCAGAGCCAGGAGGCTTCCTCTACCCCCATGACTAGACAAACTGCGTATGCAGCTCTCAGGATTCCCCCATTGTCTCTTAGGCAAGACCCATCCACGAACAGTATGTAATCGGACTCTGCCAGTGTCTCATCTTTATATCTGGTCTTGGCTTGGTGCATAGTTCAGTGACATTAAGGCTCTACTTCCCCATCATCATTTTAATTTTCGGGCAAAGGCAACAAGGTAACAGGCTTCATCTACATCGCTTGAGGGTGATACTCTCAGCCGCAAACATAATCTGCTCATATTTAGTCAATTGGCTGTTGGTCAAGTGCTGAATGCTTGTATGCGTCAACATGATTTCCACAAAGTGGGGCACCATTACGGTAATAGGGTGTACCATGACAATACTTTCACATCTTTTAATGCTGACACCTATTGCCACTACAGCTTTAAAGCATCTGGGCAGTCCTGCAGCTATAGGATCAAGAGTAGCATAAAAATAAGACACAGGTCTCTGTGCACTTCCATGCATCTGCGAGCACTGAGAGAGCGCAGCCCGTTCTCTCACTACAGAAAAGCGTAAAAGCTTTGATATAATCAGGCATTCCTAGTGCCAAGGCATGGCAGAGACTTTCTCTCAGCTCTAGGAAGGCAATCAAACTATTGTTATCCCTTGGTACCCGGTCCGATACATCCTTGTATGTCAGCCTGTGCAAGGACTTGGCCACTAGGGAAAAGTTGGGTATCCACTGTTGTCAGTAGCCCAGCATTCCCAGAAACATTCTGACTTCTCTTTGGGTTGTTGGCTAATTCTTAGAATCACAGAGATTCTTTCTTGTGACACCTTTCTTGTTCCCTTTTTAATGTGATGTCCAAGATACAGAACTTCTCTTTGGCAATACTGCAACTTACTGGGGGACAGTTTATGTCCATTCTCAGCCAAGTGGTTTGACAAAGCAATGGTATCTTGTTTACTAGCTTCCTGGGTATCTGATGCCACTAGGAGGTCTCGATATACTGAACCAGGACAGCATTACAGGGCATTGCCAGGGACTTAGGGTTCTTTTTAAGGATCTGATTAAAGATCGAGGGACTCTCTGTATACCCCTCTGAGACTTGGCACCATGGCAAAACAAGGTTCTGGAACCGGAAGACGAAAAGGTACTGACTGTCCTCATGCAAGGGTATAGAGAAGAATGCCTGGCACAAATCGATCAAAGTAAACCACTAAGCCTCACATGGAATCTGAAATAAAATCACAGTTGGATTCGGCACCACAGGACAACAGTGAGCAACAATGTTATCAATCTTTCTAAGGTCCTGCGCTATGCAGTACTTACCGCTAGGCTTCTGTAGGCCCATGATGGGTGAGTTACATGGACTCCCCATTATCTCCTTTAAAATGCCTTGTTGTATCTTTGGCTCAGTCACCAGGATAATTCCAGCAATCATGTTGGGTGTCAAATTGTACTGAGGAGTTCTTGGATATTCAGCATTAGGTTTAACATTTATACAGATATGCTCAACTCCTTTTATGAGACCTATGTCCTTTTCTGAGAAGTCCCAGACTTCAGGCTTCTCTGTATCTCTAAGATCTGGTGGCAAATCATCATTCGTCATCAAAGGGTACAGTCTAATGTTTGGCCCTTGACTCGCCAATTTAAAATCAACATCCTCGTCATGGGTCTGAAACTCCACACCTTTCGGCGTGCAATATATGGTGCAATTTAGCTTGCACAGCAAATCGCATCCCAAAATATTCACAGGACTAGAATCATACACCACAAACTGATGGCCCTCTTCAAAGGACCCTATTTTAACAGGCACTTCTCGTGTTACAGGAATTGTCATTTGTTTATTTGCAACTCCTGCAACTTTGATTCTGTTTCCTAACAGGGGTTGGTTTGGAACTTTTGTTGTAACAGTGGAATGGGTAGCAGCAGTGTCAATCAGAAATGACATGGGGTGGCCATTCACCCCACCTTCCACGTATGGGCTACTCTGGTTTACCTCTAAGATTGCACCAAGCACACAATCTTCCTCCCTCCTCAGGCACCATCATTGTAACAGATCTGAACCGTAGCCCTCAAGTGTGTCAAACACAGGAAATTGCTGAAACGGATGTTGGTTCTGGAATGGATTCTGATGAAAATTTGGGATCGCATTTTGCTGAGGAATCGGGGCTTGAGGAACTTGCATCATTAGAACTTGTGGTAAATTAGGACCTTGCATCCTTGGCATCAACACATTTTGTGGCTGTACAGGGTTACTAACCTGTGTCTGCACAAACCCTGAATTTTGAACCTGATTCTCGTTCACTACTGTGTTGTAGTGCCCTAACTTGTTACAATAATGACATGGATTAGACTTCTTCAGTGTTGTCACATCGATCCCAGTACTTGGGTGAATCGGAACACCACACCGCTACCCTGTTGTGGGCAACCATTTCCACCCAGCATCGCAGGAACTCCCATATCACCTTGGGTAACACCAACATTCCCTACATACAGTTCATTGTGACTTCCTCTCTGTGTTGCTTTCATCTGAGCCAGCATGAGCTTTTCCTTCAACCGCTTCTGTTTCATTTCCAATTCATCACTGCAATATTTTGCATACCTTAAAATCTCATCAATTGACTTATTTTGCCAACAAATTAAATGCTGTTTAATCATCATACTAACCTCAGGTCTCAATCCTGTCACAAACTGAGACACAAAACTTCTCATGTCTTTGGTTTTGGGACTTTCTATCTCACTGTGCTGTCTAAACACTTGCACCAATCTCTCATAAAAAGCATGCACAGTCTCCTTAGGCTCTTGAGTCATTCTGTCAGTATTAACCCAATCAATGTCCTTCACCAGCACCTTCCCTTTGAAAAAGATAATCATATGTTGATACTTTTTCATCACCAAAGGCGACGGGGCTTTAGTTATTGGATTTTTCTAAGGCTCCTTCTCTGGCCACTGCATAGCCACTTCACACTCTGCCCACAAATCACTCAGTACCACAATGTCAAAAAGGGTATTCATATCTACCCACAATACCTACGAAATCTTCACAAATCGATCAACCTATCTGTACCACTCCACTGGATTCTCTCTCAATTTTGGGGAAATCGTTCCTAAACAAAGCAAGATCACTCCTACTCCAAGGTATATTAATAGAACCTCTACCAGGCACCCCTCTCAACGGGAAATTCGAAGCCCCTTCTCCATCTATGAAAGACGGAGATGGATCCCCCTTCATTTTCTTCTGGTCTTTCTTCTTGGCCCACCTGCCTTCCCACTTGTTCAACTCACTCCATTTCCAAATGCTAACAATTAATTCCCTAATTTGCATTTTCATCTCTGGCGTCCTCATATTAGTTATGTACATACGTGATAACTTTTCTATAGGGATTTGGTCCTTCTCAAATCTACATCATACACTTTGAGCTAATTCAGACAGTATATCATGAGATTGTCCGGCACACTTAAAAACATCTTTGCACATATAGATAAGTTCCTTTTCTTTATAGGTATATAAGCGAGAAAGATCAAGATTTCCTAATATCATCTCATCCAAATCTAATTTTAATTTGACCACATCCACTGCATTCTTCCTCTCTGGAGACTGGAGTTCCCCGCTCAATTCCAAATCCTCACCTTCTCTTGGGAACCCAATGAAAAAACTAATCAAATCATCAAACTCCCCTGAATTAACACCTTTTTGGACTCCAGAAGTATTGGAAATTATCCCTTCCCGGGGACTACTGCTTGAAATACACTGAGGTGAATTCCAAATGGACAGATGAGAATTTTGTGACCTCTGAGCTGGCTGTCTACACGGGAGAGTCCTGTATTATTCATTGTCAATGGTACAGGACCGACACATTGTGGAGTCACCTTATTCAGGACTCGAGGAGTTCTTCCCTTCCCTCCCCATCCGGAGGCAACAGGAACAATAGTGTTTACCCCAGTAGGAACCATCTAAGCATGCGTCATCATTCCAGCCGACTCGGGTTTATATAAGGAACTGCGGGACCAATATTAACTGGAACAGTTATTGCATCTGGGGCATTAGAAACATAAAAGTTAACGGGCACGAATCCCTGAGTTTTCTCCGAAGGGGTTCTGACCTGTATTCACTGGGATGGTGGCTCTCTCAGAGTCTCTACCAGTAACAGCACTATTCATCCCTTTGGATTGGGTCACATTATAAGGGGCTTGTAAAGCACGGCTAATCACCCATGAGGGTCCCAAGGCACTTGGGGGGGGGCGCTGCTGATCCGTCTGGGCGTGGATGTTCAGTCGAAGAGCCAGGTCTTTATATGATATACCACTAGGTGGTTATATTGTGCAAAGAGTCCAGAGATTCCCCCAGAAGTGTACAGGGCTCAATGTAAACCCAAAGTGCTCTATTTGTGGTAGTGTGGTAAAGCAGCCTTAGGCCTAACACAGAGGAGTGTAAGACATTTGTTATGCACACAGTGATTAATAAATGACACACGACTCAAAAGGAGATCCACATCAATTTTAGAAAAATGAGCTTCTTTCAGGTTTTATTTTAAGACTAATATGTACGCAAAAAGGTAAGTACGTTTTTCAGGAAAAATACTTTTACAAAAAGTGGATACTTTAATTTTCAGGCTTTGCAATGTTAACCTATAGGAGGAAAACAAGAATGCAGTTTTGCAGGTTAGTACTCAACTTACAAATTCAGTCTCCGGGTTCTGGGGTCAACACCAGGCAAGTTTAAAATCAGCACCAAGACTGCACCACCAGTGGCACAGGGGCGGCCGGGTGCAGAGGTCAAAGTCGGGGTCAAGCGCCTAATGTTAATCAATAGAGACAGGGGGTAAACGAAATCGTGCTGCTCACAGGTGAGTAAAGCTGTGTTAGGGGTCGATCTCCTAGAGTTAAGGTAAGTATAGGGGGGGCCACAAGGCAGCACCAAACTTACACCCTCAGCGGCACAGAGGTGCAGAGTGCCAACACAGCATCAGGCGCCTAATGCAATTCAATGGGGGAGATCGGTCTTGAAGAAAGGCTGCAGGCTCAGGCCAGGAGGACGGACGAAGAAAACCCACAGCTGCCCAGGTAAGTAGAGATGCTAGAGGACGTAGGGACACTGCTGGTCAAGCTCCCCAGGGCCTAGGGGCTTCGGATGCAGGGGTGTCCTTAGGAGTTGGAAAAGTCTTACCGGGCAGGTAGTGGTCAGGGGGAGTCTTCGATTTGAGGCTGCAGGCATCGAGGTGGAGTCCGGCAGGGGTCAGCCCACGGTGGACTCTTGCTCAGAAGCACTGGGGAACCTTCACAGGACTGGTGGGCCACTTGGACTCGGGCCGTGAGCGTCGAGTGCAGAGGTGCGTCTGGCGGTGGTTTAGTGGTTCCTCAGAGCAGAGTTCTTTGTTCTGTAAAGTTGGTTTCTTCTGGACAGGTCTGCTGTCCACAGGAGATCTTGATCTTTATCAAAGGCAGGCAGTCCTCCCAAGGCTTTGGAGATTGCTGGGCTGCAGGATGGGTGGTCTTTTGGCGCAGTGTTGGAAACGGGGTCACTGAGTCCGGCACGGTAGCATGGCGCAAAGCGGGGCAGGCACGCGAAGGCAAAGTGTAAGGCAGTTGTGCAGCACACTCTTACTTTGACCCAGAAATGCGAATGCAATAACTTGACACCACACCAGACTTGTGTATTTAAAATCAAGTTCTTTTATATAAATCAAGGTTGCACCAGATGAGGCAGATTAATTCAGCTCTACATTGAAAATTATTGCATTACTCAACTGGCGCACATTCTTACTAAAGCAACATAGCTCATCAACATTGTAGGCCACTAAGAGGCCGCAGGAATCATTTCCTAACCGTAGCACTGATAATGATCACAAGGTGCATTAATAACACATGGGCTTAAACATGCAATTCACTTTCAGGAGTATTCCATTACTTACAAAGGCCCTCTCAATACATTTCAAACCGGGCCTGCATTAATCTAGGCGCACCCACCCTCAGTAGGGGGCGTCGCAACTCCGGTACACCTGCAACGTAAAACACTTCAACTCTTGGCGGTGTACACTTCAGCTCAATTCAAGTAATCACCTTCACATTAGGCAAAGACGTTTCCTTCTAGGCATAGGCATCAGGCCTAAACAGTAATTAACGCAGGCATAAGGATTAGGCCCAATTCCTGTAAGTACTTTTACTTCCTGTATATTCATCACCTAACCTGGGGCACCTTCCCCTCATTCAGGGACTTGATGTAGGCCATTAACACAGTGGCCTCAACGGCGCTAGTTCCTCGCAAGAGGGTAAAGTTATCGGGCCCCAGCTCAACTGGTGTACGGGGCCTGTTCCAGGTACAGGGGGCGCTGTCAGCGCAGTCTCATGGGGGCTCCTGCCCTCCCTAGCGGACTCGGGACAGTGCGCGGGGGAAATGCCTCCCGGCCGGAGGCCTTCACAGTGGTAGGGACTCCCTCCCAGGCTCACCTTAACGTCCTTCCTGGCGGGACACTCGCAGCACCGGGCGCCCTCTCCCCGGCCGGCCTGCTTCTGGTTGCTCTCTAGGCCTCGACCGGGGGAGGCGGCGTGGTCTGCGGGGCTGCGTTGCTCCTTTTGGGGTGGTTTGGCGCCTGGCTCCGGGGCTCCCACTGGCCGTGGAGCCCCCGTGCAGTTGTTCCCCTCCGGGTTCCGAGCCTCCTTCGGCCTCCGGACCCGGGGACCAATAGCGTCGCGGCGTCTCTGGGGGCGCGGCCTCTGACGCGGCCGGTGCCCCTGTTGCTAGGCAACGCCTCCCGCCTCTCGCTAGGCCCAGCGCGGCCTCCGTTGAGCTCGTGACGGCCCTCCCTCTGCTCCCGGGCCGCAGCGGTGACTGGGGTGATGGCGCTCCTACCTCTCGGTGCCCACGGAGCGGGCAGCACGTCGTCGCCCCTACCACGGGGTACAGGTACCAGGGCCACAGCGGTGGCGTAGGGGATCGTGTAGTGCCTTCTCCCGGCCTCAGCGTTCACAGCAGGCCCCCGGCCGCGGCGGTGGTCTCAGGCCTGCGGCGCTCTGCTTCTTGGGGGGTTGGATTCCTGACGGCCCCAGCGCCGCTCCGCATCTAGCGCTGCTTCTGGCAACGCACACAGGGCCCGGTAAGCGCTTCCTCGCACCCAGCTCTCAGGGGTCACAGCGCTCCAATGGCACAGCGCTGGTAGGGGAAACAGGCAGTCTGACACACGGCGCTTCTTGAGGGCACAGCGTCCCGCGCGTTACCTGGGGGTCCCCAGTTGAATGTACAGCTTGTGGTGACTGGATGGCAGTCTCTTGGTTCCAGTTACTTGGTTTCAGATATTTGTCATGAGTTTCTTGTCAGAAGTTGCTTATTATGAGTTCCTTGTCAAAAGTTTCCTGTCAGAAGTTTCTTCTTATGAGGGGGGGGATGAGTTGGTGGTCTGGGAGTGCTTGATGTTCCTCCCCGCACGCTGAAGGTGGTTCCCTGGGTCCCCTCACACTGGGCAAGGTCAGTGGGTGGTGGGCGTTTCTCAGCTATCTTACCACAGCAGGGCCTCAGCCCTGTCAGCAGCAGTAGTGTAGGTCTCCCCCCTAGGCCCTAAAGCCTGTACTCCGGCAGGGGTTCTCCCAGGATCAGTGGTGCTCCAACCTAACTGACTAAAAAGTTTTCCCTCCAAGCCTCTTATACCCCTAGGTCAGGTGACCCTCCTAAAGGCGGCAAAATATAACTCCTCCCACAGCCCGGAAGGATCTGGAACCTTCCGCCTATCTAGCTATGTGGCCCAGAGGCGGGGACGGGATGGATACTGTATCCCTATGTCCCAGCCTGACCCTGGCTACTAGTGTGTATGCGTGTGAGGCCCCTCTGCAGTAGCAGGGGCCTGTGGCAGCCATCTTTAGTGAGAGAGCACCTGCACCTCAGCACTGGTTAGCAGTGGCAAGGCGCCCGGAGACCTAGGTCCAGTAAAAATATGGTGGCAAAAATGAGGCGCAAAAGGGAAAACAAAACAGGGCAAGACCACCCTAGGGCTGACAGGTCTAACACGCAGGATCGTCAAGGGCTGCAGACAGGCCAATAGGGCTGGGGCCAAGTCAGTTGGTGTCTGTAGCCTTCTCTGCTGGTGCGACCAGTGCTTTAAATGGGCCGGTACTCACCGGTACTGAGTACCGGCACTTCTTAGATTTATCACTCTGAGTACCGGCACTTCTCTACTTCAGAGGAGAGTACCGGTACTCATGAAAAGGTAGGCTCATTGGCTGTGCTGGTGAGCAGGAGTGGAACGTGTCTCTGGCAGCCAAGGCGCCGCTTCTGCAGCCCCGATCTGAGCCCCAGCTGAGCTAGTCAGCAGGACTCATTTGAATAATGTCCGGGTGCTCAGCATCACGCTGTGCTTGACAAAGCAGGGTCCGTTCAGGCCCTGTGCTGTCAATCACATTCACACTATCCTGTGCATTTGTGCAAACACAGGAATCATGTCAGTCACCTGGCAGTGGCAATCAGGCTACGGCCAGTCCGGCCCTGGTGGAAATTAAAAAAGCCATGGTAGGTGAACAGAAAACATGGCTTTTATCATACCTGAGTCTTTTGTGTGTCTGCTATGTTTGTGTGTTTGCCTTCCTTTGTATGCCTGTTTTTGTAAGTAAAAAGTGAGAGAAAGAGAGAGAGAATCAAGACACTCTCAGGAGGTATTTTAAAGAAAATGGGTGGCACTTTGTTTGTACATGTCTGCTCGGCGACAAAGATTCATAAATAACGTAAAAGGGAGGGTTGGTGGGTGGGTGAGTGAGTGGATGGATGAGTGAGCAAGGGTGGATGTATAGATGGATGGATGAGTGAAAGCATGCATGGGTGAAAGAGGGTGGATGATTGGATAAAAGGGCGGCTGATGGGTGGATAAGTGAAAGATTGGATGGATGGATGGATGAATGAAAGGTAGAGAGGATGGATGAAAGGGTGGATGATGGATGAGTGAAAGGAGGGATTGAGTGAAAGTGTGGATGGAATGAAAGGGTGGATGGAATAAAGGAGTGAAAGGGTTGATGGATGGATGAGCGAAAGGATTGATGGATGAGGGAAAGGGTGGATAAAGAGATGGATGAGTGAAAGGATGAATGGATAGGTTTGGAGATGGATGGATAGGTTTGGATATGAAGGGTGGATAGACGGAATGGTGAAAAACTGAATGATGGATGAAAGACTGAGTAGACGATAGAAGGTAAAGGTTAAATGGTGGACATCAGCAGGTAAATGGTAGGATGAAAGGATGAATGGATAGATCGATGGAAGAGACAAGAGATATCTTCTGGGGAGGGTCATGATTGTTTGCTTCATTTTCTTGGTGCCATAAGAGCTTTGGTTTGAAGTGGGGGTATTTTCAGTTTCTTCCTACTCGCGTGCTCAAAAATATATAGTATTGTGCCAAACAACAGCAATTAACAGTATGGCATTCAGAAGGTGCAACTAATGCAAAAAAAAAAAGGAAATGTTAACATATTATCGCATTTCTCTTTCATTTTGTGTAATGAGTTAACCTGCTTTGTTTATATAAACACATTTCTCATGTGTTTTGGTATGTGCTGCAACTAATATAGAAGTCGTTAAGTATCATCATGTCTTGCCCTTAACCCCGCCCCCTCACTACACCTCTAGCTCATTTTAATGAGTACCTGCACTTATTTTTTCCCATTTAAAGCACTGGGTGCGACGCTGTAGTGTCCGGCTCTTGTTAGGTTGTCAGGAATCTGATTTCAGGGTCTAGGGGTGCCACCTAAATACTAGATTGAGGGGCGTTACAGGGGAGTGACAGGTAGGGACCAATGGGTCTCTCACACGGAGTGTCTACACCCACTATTATGTCTCCTTCCAGTGGGAGGGGGGCATAGCCCTAGCCCTGATTGGATAAGTCCCACCATCGTCAAGGTGATGGGCACTGAAAAATGTACTTCACTGCGCCTCCTGCACCTGAGGAGTGGAGTTGGCGAAGGGGGGCACACCTCCTACTCTTACTAAGTTTTTCCGCCGGTTCTCCCGCCCAAAGTGGGGGTTTTAACCGGGAGCTGCCATCTGCTGCTAGCAGCAGAGGCTGGGGTCGCATTACAAAGGCGGCAAGGCCTTTGAAGCTTCCCTCTCGAGCACTGTGCTCATCCTGGGGGAGGAGGTGTGACACCTCCGCCTAGGATGTGCTTTGTTTCTGGCCTCAAAGAACAGGGGCTCTCAACCCAGGGGTCCAGAAACATGTCTTTGTGGTGGCAGACTGCCTAAAGCCGGTCATAGACCATACCAGGGTTGGTAGGTTTTCAGGGGCACCTCAGAGGTGCCATCCGGGTACATGTTTCAATAAATCCCACACTGGCATCAGTGTGGGTTTATTGAGAGAAGTTGTTTGGTACCAAACACTCCTGAGTTCATTAAAGCCATCATGGTGCTGGGGAACTCTAGTTGTCAAGTTTCCAGCCCATTTACTCTCTCTGGCTTCACTGACACAATATTAAGAATAGACTTAAATATTGTAGGAGAATATCTCTTCATGCAGATATGCCCACACCTGCGATATAGTGTACCCTGCCTTAGGGCTTGTAAGGCCTGCTAGAGGGGTGACTTACCTATACTTTAGGCAGTGCTACTTGGCATGGCACACAGACAGTGTGCCATGTCGATTTTGTCGTTTATCTCTGCACCAAGGTATACAGGCTGCTGTGGCAGTTTGCATAGCCTTGGTGAGGGGTTTCTAGGGGACCCTCTTCAAATCAATGCCCTAGGTACCAGGGTGCCATTTACTAGGGACTTACAGGGGAGTCTGAAGTGCCAATCGTGGTACAGTTTTAGGGAAGGAGCTCTGGCACAGGGGACTTGTTTAGCAGGGACCCTGTGCACTTTCAATCAAAACCACATAATTTCTAGGCAAAAAGTGGGGTCTAACCATGTCAAAAGAGGCAAGTTCCCCACTCATCAGTGCAGGGGATAACTTAGGGGCTGATTACGATGGCGGGCGGACTTTGTCCGCCCGCCACCGTAGCGGTGATTGGGACCGCCCGCCAGACATGCGGCAGTCCCACCACTGCAATTAGGATGCGACTGCCATACTGGCGGCGCATCCTGGCCCTTTAACATTGCGGGCGGTGCTGCTGGCTGCAGCACCGTCCGCAATGTGAAAGGTGCTTGCACCGCATTTCCCTGCACCACGTGGCAGGCACCACGCGGTGCCTGCAACTTGGTGCATGGAAATGCAGGGGGGTACCATGGGTACCCCCCAGTGCAGCGGCACCCCCCCCACCTGGGGGGCCTGCAACGGGCCCCCAAACCCAATCCCTGCCAGCCTTTACATGGCGGCATCGCCGCCATGGAAAGGCCTCCTAAAACCCACATCCTAATATGGCAGACGGTGCCTGCTAGGCACCGCCACCATATCAGTGGCCCTGCTCCGCCCGCCAGGCAATCAGAGCGATTGCCACCGGCGGAAAAGCGGCAGACGGACTTTGAGTCCGCCGCGATACCCACCGCCATCCTAATATGGCAGTGGGTAATTCTCAATTTGATGGCGGAACGATCGCCACCGCCGTTCCGAGATCGTAATGAGCCCCTTAGTTCCGTCAATTATGTCAGCTCTCCATTTTTGTTCCTACGCACCCAACGTAGCTTCAGCACAGCTGTGCACTGCCATCTTGACTTTACCCTGATACCTCTCTTTCGCCTTAACATGAGCAACACATTCACAGACATTAAGTGCCTCATACTGTGCGGGTCTAGAAGGCAGTTTCATCTCGTACAATACCCTTCTAAGGTTTTCAATAATTCTTAATCTAAATGTGCCATAGAGTGGAAACATCAAAGCACCTTCTTTTTCAGTGATTTTATGCAATTGACTCAGCCAAATGCACGTGTGGAGCCCCACATTTATGGGATATAATGACCTGCAGTGCCTTCTGGTGGCTCCTCTTCTCCTTCTCGAACAGGGACTCTGACCTCTTCTGTAATCAAATCTCATATAGCCCTAAAACATTTAATTTTTCTGCAATATTATCAACAATCACAAATAGAATTTTAATTTCAAACCAGGAAATAATTTCTTTAACCACAGCTCTTTCGGCGCTAACAACCAATCTCAGCGTGACACTCTGTGACATGATCAACCAATAACAGCGCGGCCCAAACGCTAACCATCCAATCCCAGCGCTGCACCTTATGACGTACTTCTCACTTCTCGCAGCGGTTCACTCTTCCTTTACAATTTTTACAAGCGCACCCTTTTATCAATGCTAAACAAGCATAAAACAAAACACTAAGGGGCCGATTCCGATTCGGGCAGGAAATCTCTCCGACCGAGCCGGACCCGGAGAGATTTCCGACTGATTCGGACCCTAGCAGCCCGACCGAACGAGTACGATGCGTACGCATGCTATCGGACTCGATTCGGTCGGACTCCCATTGAAGTCAATGGGAGCCGGTCGTACAACGCGTACACAGGCTCCCATTGACTCAATGGGTACGACGCAAACAAGGGCGCCCCCTACAGCGGGTACGCGTCGATGCGGGTCACGCCGTACATGCACGTGTAGGGGGGACCCATGGGTCCCCCCTGTGTGCGACTCACGCAGCTACGCGTGCAGGGGGGTCCGACACGGACCCCCGAAGTCCGGCTCCGACTGCTCTTTGGAGCCGGACGGCGCGAGTCGGTCGGACTGCTCGAGGAGCGCATCGTACTTGCTCGGTCGGGGAACGTCTCCATTGCGCGGTGCGAATCGTGTCCGTGCGAGTCGGTCGGAGCGGTTCGGACCCGCGAACGAGTCGGTCGGCGATTTTGCATACGCTCGCATCGTACTCGCTCGCCCAGACGCATGCACGAATCGGTCGGAAAAGAGGCCTCCGAATCGGATCCGGTGAAGCCGAATCCGATTCGGTGCTCTACCGGCCGAGATCGGAATCGGCCCCTAAGTGTTTTCAACAAATAACTTTTTGTCTGCTCCACTAAAGGATTAAAAGTATTCAATCACACAAGAAATGTTCTGGAGGGACACTTTCTGACCTACTCAGACACACTTTTTTTTTTAAAACTTGTTTTTATTGAAATTTTTCAAAACAAGAGACAGCAGCCACAATTCACACACTGCTATTAATGTGTCCATGGATCAACATATAGCTGAGTTTACAATGAGCGCTATAATTATGGCATACGTGAAAAGAATACAAAGAAAAAGAAAAGCTAATGAAATAACAAGTAACATTGCAGTGCAGGTTCATATAATAGTGACTCGTAGCACAGATTACATCACAATAGGCTAGCCGTTATCTCAGCCATTAGCATATTTGGGCGTCGCATCAATCAGTAAGTTCTGGATGAGTCAGTAAGTATGAGCGAAGTGGCTGCCATATATTTTTGGGTCGGGAGGTAGGGGGAAGCAGGGACGCATAAACATTGCTGGGTATGTCACAGTACATCAAATCCTTCAGCCAGGCCCTCACCAAAGGTGGGGACGATCCACCCCAATGCAGAGATACCTGCTGTTTGGCTAGTAGCAGTGCGATTGCAGTAAATCGCCTGATGCCAAGTCGCAGAGGAATGACAAATCCCAGCAGCGCCAGTAGCGGCGAGGGCGTTAGTTCGGACTCAACCATTTGCTCGAGATGCCCAAAGACCCCCTCCCAGAAAGCTAAAACAGCGGGACAATTCCACGCTAGGTGGATAAAATCGGCATTTGCCATCGCACACCTCAGGCAGCCATCCGGCCTACTCCGATCCATCTTGAAAATCAACACAGGGGTAACATACATTCTATGCAAATACTTAAAGTGCAGGAGCTTGTGTTTATAATTATTCGATACATATCGAGTCTGCTCACAACAGTAGGCCCACATCTTGTCAGTCAGGGGGTACACTAGGTCCCTCTCCCAAGCCACCCTCGCCCGCCCTCCCACCGCCGGTCGGAGTGTCTGCGCAAGGCGGTATAGCCGGGAGACCAAATGTGCACTGGCGGGTGTTGCTATTGTTGTGGTGAGGGGCTTGAATTCAGGGGGTTCCTCTGCCAGTGGCCGTAGTGCTGCAGCCAATGAGTTGCGTGTTCTATGTATCAGGAAATGGTCCAATGCAGTCACATCCCGATCCTTCGTTAAGTCTACTATAGGGCGCATTTGTCCGTTGTCAAACATGTCGTCCACAGTCTGAAGGCGGCAACGGGTTAGCGCCCGTTGCGTCAGTGTCTCAGTAGTGGCAGGTAGCCATGGATTGTCTAGGAGGGGTAAGTGAGGAGAGTATAAATGTTTGGTCCCTAAGTATTTACCGAGATGCCTCCAAGCCCAGCATGTGGTTCGCAAAGTATGGATCTCAGCAGGATTTCTAGTGAGCCCAAGTGGAATGATAGTGGAAAGAGGAGACGGGCGAGCCTGTGTACACCCTGGTTTGAGGAATTGTAATCGTGCATCCGGGTGGTACCAAAAATATGCATAATGCATCTGTGCCACTAAATAATATAAGTAAAAATCGGGAACTCCGAACCCTCCCCACTCAAATGGCTGAGTAAGTGTCTGCCAATTCACCCGTGCCTGTCCCCCCGCCCATATCAATCTCGTTAACATGCCACGGAGAGTGTTGAAAAAGGCAATCGTGAGTGGGATAGGGATATTCAAGAACAAATACAGAAAACGGGGTAGTACCACCTTTTTAATGATCGTGATGCGGCCAGCAATAGATAGTCGGAGCGCTATCAAGCGGTCTATCTGTCCTGAAAGATGGTCTATGGCCGGACCGTAATTCAGACGGACAACCTCCGAAGCGTGCGGTGTAAGATTATTCCTAGGTATCTGGGAGGGTCATCACACCAGTGCAAAGGGAAGTCCAATGTGAACGGGAGAGTGGCTTCTGTCAGCGGGAAGACCTCAGACTTGGTCCAGTTTATAACCAATCCCGAGAATGCTCCGAACCAAACCACCTGGCAAATAATTGGGGAGAGATTGGTGGCAGGTTCCCGAATGAATAAAAGAACGTTGTTCGCTTATAGAGAAGCCAGAAGGGGGCCCCGGTGAAACCCAATCCCCCAATGGAGATGACGCTCTTGTAAATGCCGCACCAAGGGGTCCATCGCTATTATGAACAATAGAGGTGAAAGCGGGCACCCCTGCCTAGTGCAGCGTGATAGTGGAAATCTGTCCGACAACACCCCATTTATCCGAAGCTGGGCGACTGGGTTCGTGTATAATAAATGGACTAAGGAGCGAAAATTCTGCGGGAAACCAAGTTTAGTCAATGCTGCCTGGAGAAACTCCCACTCCAGGAAGTCAAACGCCTTTTCGGGGTCTAGGAGTACCGCAGCAACGGGAAGATCGGGATTGATCTGGTTAAGTACAGCGAACAATGTGCGCAGATTTACCGATGTGGAGCGGCCCGGAATAAAGCCCGACTGAAGAGGGGAAACTATTCGATCGATTATAAGTGATATCCGCGTTGCAAGGACCTTCACCAGTATTTTATAATCTTGATTCAACAGAGATAGTGGCCTATAAGACGCGCACCCCTCCGGCGGTTTACCTGGTTTAAGAAGCAGTGTGACTATTGCCTCTCTCATCGTAGCCGGTAGCTCTCCCGATTCCAATGCCTCCGCATAAACCTCTATAAGATGGGGTATCAGTAATGTTTTGTAAGCTTTTTAGAACATCCCAGTAAGGCCGTCCGTGCCAGGGGCACGGGAGCCGTCTAATTTGTCTATGGCCTCCTCGATTTCATCCGCCCCAATAGGTGAAGCTAAAAAGTGCTGCTGCTCCTTTTCCAGCCAAACCATCGCTATCTCGTTTAAGTAATCGGAGAGAGAGCTGTACCAGTTGGTGGGGAGCTTGAGGTATATAGCCGAGTGTAGTACACCAAAAAAGTGGAGTGAATGTCTACGTCCCGTGTAGCCCAGGTGCCGTCTGCAGTCTGGAGTCAGGTGATCAATGTAGCCTGCTGTCGAGGGGTAAGTAAGCGGGCCAGCGTACGCCCTGGCCTTTCACACTCCCCGTATACCCGCGCCAGCACGTACTTCCCCAAATAGGCAGTCTTGCGGAGTGCAAGGTCTTGGAAGTCGCTCAATAGAGTCGCCCGTTGTTGCAAGGGCGGAGGGTCCCTGCCAGCCAAGGCCTGGGTGTCTAAGTCACGTAGCGCACGTTCGGTTTTATCAAGGTCCCGTCGGAGTGTGCGCAAGACCCCTGCCTGTTTATCGATGCAAACCCCTCTAATATAGTCCTTGAAGTCCTCCCATAGGGTGGCATGGCGCAACACCGATCCCGTATTGGTTTGAAAATATTCCACTATTGCAGCTTGGACTTCACTCCTGAATACAGTGTCCAGTAGGGCATCCGTGGGGAAGCGCCAGGGCTTATAGGGGCGAGCAACGGTGGGTAGAAGTATCGAAAAAAGCACGGGCGAATGATCTGACAGAGTACAGGCAGATGATCGACTCCCTGTAGTGTAACCAGAAGGGCCGGTGTCGCATACCATCTCTCTATACGCGACCAGGTGCCATGTTGTGCTGAATAAAACGAAAATCCCTTGTCCATGGGGTGCAGGTGCCGCCATGGGTCTACTAGTAAATGTGCATGTAAGAGCGCCTCAAGCTGAATTTATGCTGTTAGTTCGCATGCGTTACATCGCATCCTTTTACAACGCAGTCGTTACAACGACCGCGTTGTTACAACGTGAGCCATTACATCGCAAGTCATTTCAACGACTTGCTGTTGGGGGCGCGCTGGACTTAGGAGTAGTATAATTTACTATTCCTACTCCAGTTTGTGCAACAGCAGGGAAGGTGTTGGATATTAAATCCAACACCAGTGCGCCCCCTACAGCAAGTTGTTTAAATGACTTGCGATGTAATGGCTCGCGTTGTAACAACGCGGTCGTTGTAACGAGCGCGTTGTAACAGCATGCGATGTAACGCATGCAATGTTATGGCTGTTTCCCCCTCAAGCTCCGCCGTGGAGCTTGGTTTTGTGACGTGCCCTGCGCCGGTGGTGTCTACAGTTGGTTGCAATGTAAGATTAAAATCCCCGCCAAATATAATAGAATCTATCGGTGTGGTGGTGATATGCGCGGATATTGTGGCAAAAAAGCCACGGGCATCTACATTGGGGGCATATACGTTAATGATAAGTATGCGCTTTGCTCCAATATTCCCAGCCACCAGTAGATATCGCCCATCAGGATCCACAATGACCGACTGAGACACAAAGGGGAGCGTCTTGTGTATGAGCACACATACACCGCAGGAATAAGTGCTATAGTTTGAGAAAAATCTATTATTGCCCCAGGAGGCAGCAAAGCGATTGTTCGAGTTGGGGGCATAATGGGTCTCTTGGAGCAGGGCAATATGCACTTTGTGTCTTGTTAGGTAGGCCAATATCTGTTGTCCCTTGTGGGGATTCGATAGCCCCCTCACATTCCATGTTATGCATTTAAGCTCCAATCCCCCCGCTCCCTGGGCACTGCCCTTCATGTGGGATACAGCCACTTATGATGCGGTGCGTCAATGCAATTACATGTGAATGGTGCGCCAATGGTTATATGAAGGACCTGCATAGCATAACCAGATTGAACTATACACATCTTACTCAAACCCTCCCCCTCCTCCTCCCACATCGGATTGCCACCCAACTTGGATCCGGTGAATCCCAACCCATCTCTTCAAACAGAAAACAAAGGAAAATGCGTACAACAAGAAAGTATAAAAGTTAGGAGATCTCCTGGGGGGGGGGGGGGAGGGGCAGCAACGCCCGAGCAGATCGCTGTCCATGAAAGTTATTGGTCGCAAATAAACATGCTGCTACTCACTTAGGAGGGTCTGAGCCATAGTCATATCAGTTACCTAGTAAGATAGAGAGAGAGATACTGCAATCATCTTAGAAGTGGTTACGGAGTTTGCTTGTGTGGCGTTCACCACTCATATCTGGTATGCTTGTTCGTCAAGCCGTCTTCCATTACAGACAGTTGTGGGTCATTTCCCAGGAGAGGGACCTGTATTCGATTTGTGGTGCTTCCAAAACTCTGCCGCCTCCGCAGGGGTGTCAAAAATGGAGGTTTTCCTGTCCACCTGTATGCGGAGGCGCGCCGGGTACAGCATTGCATAACGGACATTGGCATTGCGCAGCATACGTTTGATGTCTTGAAACTTACGCCTGGCCTCTTGCACAACCGGAGTGAAGTCAGGGTAGATGGACAACGACATTCCCTGGAACTGAAGATCCCCCACCTCTCTGGCCTTGCGCAAGGCAGCATCGCGGTCGCGATAGTTAAGGAGACCCGCTATAATGAGTAGCGGAGGAGCTCCGGGAGCAGGTCTGGGAGCAAGAGATCTGTGGGCCCGTTCCACAGCAAATGTGGTAGAGAAGCAGTCTCTGCCCAATAGGTCGGTGAGCAGACCTTACACAAAGAGCTCCATAGGGCCAGTGTTGGTTGACTCAGCCACTCCCACAATTCGGAGGCTGTTGCGGCGCGATCTCGCCTCCAAGTCCTCTGCTTTTGTCGCTGTGGCTTTGAGAAGGCGCTCCGTGCGCTCAAGGCGCTTGGCCATAGCTACTTGTGTGTCTTTGACGTCGGAGATACGCTTCTCCGTCGCATCTATTAGGGTTTCGTGATGCTCTACCTGATTTTGAATGGTATCTATGCGCGCGCCCAGGTCATCGAAGCGCGCGTCAATAGCTTTGAAGCCCGCCCGTAGCTCCGCCATTATGGCTGCAGCGCCCTCCAGCGTCAGCCGCTCGCTGTCAGGGGGGTCTGCGCACTCTGCTAGTTCTCCAAACGTGGCATCTTCTCCTCCCTCCGGTCTGGGTGTCTTAGTAGTGTCAAACGAGATTTGCCGCTGCTTGGGGTCACCGCGTCCCATGATTAGCGCACTGGGTGCCAAGTATGCGTATGTTGTTGGGTGCTGGGCAGTCAGAACCCCACCAGGGCGCGGGAGGCTGCAGCAGGGGCGGTATGATTGATAATAATCCCAGAGGGGGACTCCAGAAGCCCCAGGCGTCCCACACTGCGATCGTGCCACAGGTTACCCACTTCAAGTGTAAATGTGCAATGGGGCCTGGGATGGCCTTTCCTTTACTTCGCTCCTGTGCCAGGAAAGTTGCGCGCGTTGATCAAAGGCCGGTCCCCACTGAGGCTGTATTTCCCACTCTGCACAGTGTTAGGGGCTAAGGGGGCCAGTTGGATGCATTGCAGGCCCTGTCCTAGTCTCTCCAGTCTGTTCGGCAGCTCTGGGGGTTGTTAAGCCTCGTGGCTGCAGTCTGCCATTTAACCTATCGATGGGAGAGCCCAGTACCATGAGCATGACTCACCCCTTTCAGCTCACCTCTGCTCTGCATGGTGCATGCAGCTCCTTCACTCCGCTCTCATAAGCCGCAAAGACGCGGCCTTGATTTGGCGCTGTGGCCGTTCTCTGCAGCAGCGGCCCCGTCCTCAGGCTCCCCCGCGACACCTATCGTCGCGGGGCCTCCTGAGGGCCGCGCCAAGCCGCCGTTGCGGGAGCCGCGCATAAGGGGATCGGAGGGACTTCCTCAGGCACCACTCTGCTCCGTCTCCGCTTTATTCTGTTCGGCGGCCGCGACAGCGTTCAGACGCTTGATTAGCCGCTTGGAACCATCGTGAGCCAGCACGATTTTACCATCTGACAGCGCGCTGGAACTTACAACGCACTCTCTTAGTAAAGTAATCAAAGATTTTTCCCCATTGGTCGTGTGGACCTTTGTTGGTTGACTTGAAGCACTGTAAGAGAGAAGACATCAACAATACATTCCTAGCCTGTGAAGCCAAATGACTCCACAATAAGGACCAGGACTCACCAAATATGGTTAAAGGGATTTTATTTTGGATGTCTAATCAATCCAGTGTAGGAGCAAACCAAAAATAAGTTCAAAAGATAAAGTAATACAGCAGATAAGCTGCAATATCTCAGTAGATTGAGTCGTAATGAAATGAGATACAGTATAGTGACAGCCACAACAATAAAGAAATAAATTAAGGCAAATAGGCATTTCATAAAGAAACTTCCCTTCTCTCTTCTAAACATAAATCAGCTATGGGAAAATCTACCTAGTCTATTTTGGGAGCATTGAAGGTGTCAGCATGATTAGACTTTAGTAGAAGTCTTGGAAAAAGAATAAGTGTTTAGCTTAAACTAAAACTCCACACTCACAAGAATAAGGCTAGCAGAGAAGTCTGTCCCTCTCCAAGTCTAAAGAGAATCTGCTGTTCTAACTGTGAGAACACCAATTAAAATAACAGGAGATTCAGATACGTACTTATCTCCTTTCACAGCACCAGGAACCAACCAAACTCAAGAGGAGCATCTCTTAGGTTTCCAATCGCATTGAAACTTGGACTGTAATACGCAAAGTTGAACATCTCCCTGTCCTGGTACATGATGCACAGAAGGCCTCTTTCAACCATTAATTTTCCACGTTCACTGCCAAGTTCTTCCTTCCAGGACTCACTATCAGCAGTCTAATACAACAATAACCTTTCTCTAACTAACGAGAACCATAATAATGCACCTGCAAAGTGATAAAAGAACACAAATATAATGTCAGAAATAAGTGTAAAACATGAGTAAAAGTACATGATTACATGTTTCAACTGCACATTAGTGTACACATGTATAAATCTCTAGTCCATACATTGGTTACAGTTCCTTAATACGTTAAAATGTTTCACACTTGATAATGAAGTTATGACACCCAGTGAATATAATGTCAGTTATAAGTATATGATTCCATAATTGTGACAAATAAAGGGTTGAGCCTGAATTGCGCTGCTCCAGAACTATGTAAGTGGAAAGTTACACGAGGCCTAACTGCTGCTTTGTTTTTGGTGATTAGTCTCTGCCATTTTATTCCATTGAAAGTCATGCTTGCTACTGCATATCACCAAAAGAGTATATAAAAATTGATAACAGATTTTAATTACTAATAACAATTTATTGGTGGTTTTGCACTCATTTATTTTAGTCACAATGGTATGTGATTTCACCATTTGAAAAATGTGAGACACATTGTTTGGATTTGGTAAACCATCTTTGAGTTCCTTGTGTACATTTTTTGTTCGTGGTCCAGGAAGCTAAAATGAGGACACATTTTGTTGGGAACTCCCACATGTCTTTCTCATCCCTGTGCGAGAAATGTCTAGTATGGTAAGTGAAACAAGCACATACACATCCTTAGTAGCAGTCTGTCAGTTGATTGCTCTGACCTCCACAGTAGCTTCACCACTGAGCTACAAAGGCCAGCAAGAACTAGCGTTGTACATTTATGACAAAAGTGATGTACACTGGATTGCCATGTTCCTAGAATAGGAGCTGCTGGATTTTAAGCACATTTGAATTAAACCAGTAAATGAGCGGTTTGTTTGCATTGGTAATTTTAAATGCAGGTATGAAACTAGATACAGGGCAACACACCCGATTCAGGTGGAAGACTCCAGGTTTGTAAAACCACAAATGGCTTTATTTGAGCTGTCTCCCGCCTTAAATTACCTCCAATTCTTTACAAGTCAATAAGAAAAACAAATTCCATCGATTTATTTTTCCAAATCTCTCTCCTTCTTTCCAAATGTGGGCATCTATGCAGATGTAAAGTATGTGGGGGAAGTAAGGTTTTTTTGCAAGTTATGGCATATATATTTAAAAGGCTAGTACAGTTAATACGATGAAGGCTCCGCTACATCATGCAACCCTTTCCACACCCATTTCCTCAGACTAACCGCCCTCTCTGTCATTATTATCTCCCATTTTAAAATAGTAAATTCTTGGCAGAAAAGAAGGGTGTTTTCCTTTTGTTTTAATATATGGTTGTATATATTTTAGAGGGTCAGAAATGTGTTTGCAGATACCTAATTTCTATTATGTGCTCAAATGGGAAGCTACAAGATGCTGTTTGGACGTTTTCTTTTCTTTTCTTTGTTTCTCTTATTTTCTTTTATCATTTCCTTTGAATCTCCATGCATGAAAATGCCCTGCTTTGAAAATCATTTATAGTTGTGAAATGCAGGGAATATATAAAACATGTTAAAATACACAATACTGGAAAGTGAAATTCCATCTCCACTGCATATCAAAATGATTCTACTATTTTATAATAATAAAGAACAGCCCCCATACATTCTCTTGCTATTGCTGCAGTAGGCTGTACCTGGGAACATGCTCTTTGTGGCATTTTACATTACAATTTATAGATTGTTTAGACTAAAAAAGTAACAGCCTGTTTGATAAAACGAACAATAACACATTTTTTAAGACAACCATCTCTTTTCGAATGTGCTCATCTTGAAAATGAGGCAACTATTCTAAAACATTGTGTAAGAATGTCCTTCGTTATATAGTTTAAAACAATTTTCATAGTTTGGGACACATTACCATTTTTTACATATAATAAAAGTCCTGAAAAAATAGAGGATGTTTTTGGTACCTCCTTTATTTCGAGATCTTGTAGCTGCAAAGAAGAAAGCTATTTTCATGTACATATTCAGCCTATTGCACATGGAAGTGAAGGATTCCAAAGCTGTCTTGACTGGCAGTATATCTCCCATGGCTGTCACTTTCCACGACATAGGATAACACTCTAGTTCTTTATTAGAGCCCTATGCAACACACAGCAAATGTTATGTGGGTTTTGACTGAGTGAGCTTCTTTGAGCTTTTGGCTAAGAATAAAGATTATCCAAATAGGTAACAGGTGTATCAGGATTCTATCAAAGATGCAGATGCTAGCATTTTGCATTAAACCATTTAATCCCCCTTCATAGTAGCAACTTGTAAAGATCGTAAAAAACACGAAGACTAAAGAATACGACCACAGTATGACCCTCAGTCACACTGTAGAATCTCACTCTTAAATGCTCACAATGATAAGTTCATTTACCGACCCTCTCTACATAAATGGCCGATTCTATTTCTTCCTCCAAGAAACCTTCTTCCCAACCCAGTAACTAATTTACTATCTATTCAGTGAACAAATAGATACATAATCAAAATATCCCCAATAAGATGGAAACATGCCAATGAAACACTTTATAGAAAAGAATATCAAACCAAAACATTTCATATTATATAAAGATCATTGCACTGTCCCTTCATTTCCATTTTTTTCTTTTTCTCCCCAAGCCTACCACTCACCGAAACAGGTGTGAAGAGAGGAATAATTGTAGCCTCTGTGTCTTTAAATAAATCCCAAATCTCCTGTCTCATGCTTGGGCAATCATTATTTTATGTCAAGACGTTAGGCTAGCAATATCCATGTTCAAAGCTTTTATAAAGCCAAAGATGAAATATGCTCAATTAGCTTCAAATAAACAGACGAAAATGTACCTGGATTAGGCAAGTAAGCTGCTTTTAAAATGTCTTCCAACCTCCCACCGATGAAAAACCTATTACCATTGCCTAACGGATTGAATGACCTATAAACACACCCACATCTACAAAGGCTTCTCATAGAGCTGTCTTCACTCACTTTGCCTACGTAGCAGAAGAAAATGCCTTGAAAGACTTTGAGAAGTAAATTAATAACTGTTCCTCACCTGCAGGCATGAGCTTGATCACTCTCATCTCATTTTCTTTCAAACATCTCACCTCACACTATTCCGTTAACTTTGATAAAAGTAATTAAAGATTATTGTTGACATTGTCTTTGTTCTTCTAAAAGAAGGAAAAGAACTCTATCCGCAGTTAAAAGCTTCAAACTTACCTCCAGCGCCGCCACATCCTAAACAATCTGAAATGAGACTGAACACAGATATCGTCACTTAAAGCTGCTTTCATGTTAGAAACCTATTTGAAGGCCAACCCCTGTCTAAAAATGTTACTGTTTTACCTAGGCCGTAGCGTCTCAAAAGCCTTCTGCCTTCCATAATCCCTTTAGTTTTCCTGTTACCCCTTATTCCTCGGACTGGGAGACAGCGGATTTTCTGGTGGAGACCGTGGAGTTCCTATGATGAGATTGTGCTGAGAAGTCTGACTTGCAGTGCTGTTCCCGAACGATTTGGAGGGTACCTATGAATAAGATGGAAGGATTCTGTGAGTTGTGTGGGTTTATGGGGAGTTTAGGGTGAGTTTGTGAGACGGCTTATTATGCTGTATGTGAGGTGTATGGTTATGCAATTTCTGATTGTGGGCGCATTTGGTGGTTTGATCACTATTGCTTGGATGTATTATTATTTGTGATTTTGTTTCTGAAGGATTCTGCTTTATTATTGATTGGTTTGGTTATTGGGTTTGTCGAAATCCAAGCTCTCGAGCTATTGTGGCTCACCTGTCTGCATAAGGTTGTGTGTAGTGCAAGGTGCCACATGCAGAGATAGGGGTCTCTCAATTAACACATTTTCTTTTTCATGGTTGCATGTCTAATCTGGGTTGATGTATTTTGATCCTAAGTGCGCAGGTGTAATAGCATTGCCCAGGGTCTGCCTAGAGTGCATTGTGGTTTGAAACAGTACAGTGAAGGGGGCTGCTCTCTCTGCTTTTGTGTCTATTGTATGCAAGATTTGCCAAATCCTAGCTTACTTACTTTTTCCCATTTTAAGTTAAGCAGACAAGATTCATTTAGTTTCATTTAGTAGATTTGTTGGGAAAGGGCTTCACATGTTTTTTCTTCATTCACAGAAAACTCAGGCACATAACAGTAGCACAGTGCCAGTGTAAATTTTCAACTATATATCCATGTTACATATATGGCAATGGTGGTCGTGCAACTTTGTAAGGCAATGCTAGAGGACTACTTACACCCTTACCGCGGTGGGGGGCGGGTGGGGTTCAGATTGCCCTCACAAAGGTGAGCCTGTTTCCAGGAGAGGAGGAGAGCCTCATCACGTTTGGACCACGGTTGTGAGAGAATTCCCTAAGATTATCGTGAGTGAATCTTCACTATTGGACCTTTTTGAGCCACTCTCCAACTCAATGATCTGCTCCACACTGAGTGTAGAGTTCATGATGAAAGGTGTTCTGGATATTCTGAGCAGGAGTTATGGTGGGATAGCTCCAAAATATCGAGGTCACTTGTTGCAAAATCACCACTACATCATGGAACATTACATCGTTAAACTTAAGAATTATAAATGAATTAACCTTAAAGGTTAATTCAATTGAAAAGAGGGTTAGGATTACTTCATTAAATAAATAAGGAGGTGGGCTCAGGGATTTACCCTTGAGATGTTGTACTGCCTGTAGGAAGGTGGAATCTGACTGCATGGTTGCCCCCACTTTTTCCTGGTGTTTTGCTGGTTTTCGACTTAGTTTGGCTGGGATCCTGCTATTCAGGACCCAGCCTATCTGCTTTCCCCTTAAATTGATTGCATGTACTTTAGGTACACTCCAGATTGGATTCTGGGATACCCTTGTGAGTCCCTAGTATATGGTATACTATGTACCCAGGGCATAGGTACCCCAGAGGCCTACCAGGGGCTGCAGCATGTATTGTGCCACCCCTGGGAAGCCTTTTAAAATGACACAACAGGTCTGCTACAGCGGCTTGTGTAAGGTGGTGTATGCACTCCTTACTGAGATATAGGTTCCCTATATCTCTCCATATCACTGCACATGTAAACCTATCAGTCACCCCTATGGCAGGCCTTAACAATCCTGAAGGCAGGTTGCTGGGTTTCGTGTGAGAGGGTGCCCATGCATGAGCAGAGCCCCTCTGCAGCTTTCGGAATCTTTATTCCGGGGTTGTTTGTGATGCAGCCAGACCATATACTCTTAAGCGCATTATAACCCTGCGGTAAATGCTAACTTGAGAATGGCTGCATGGAAAACTGTCGTGTTTGGTGTCAAACACCTTGGAATCATACCTCCACCCCAGTACTATGTGGGAGGTATGATTCCTCCCTTCTAGAGGGAGCAACATGGCACCACCGGTACACCCAGTACCAGCTTAACAGAACCCTGGCATCACAAAATGGATGCTGCAGCCACAGACACGAGTCTGCCCTCCTGCTGCTGGACGAAACTCCGGCAGGGGAGGCCTGGACAATAGGTTTCCTGTCACAGGGAGGTGTGACCACCTCCCAGACAGGCTTTAGTGTATTGGGGCTGGGTGGGTGCACTCTCAGAGTGCTTTGAAGTCTGCACTGGGGGCACATTTGGTGTCCCTGTGCATAGTCCAGCTCAAACCGGTTGCAGGGGCACACAGCCCCTGCTCTGGTGCGAAACTGGACAAAGGAAATGGGTGTAGCCACCCCTCTTTCCTGACCCTCCCATAGGTGGGTCCCCAGAGTTTGTCCCACCCCTTCCTTGGGTAAAAAGTAGGAAACCCTGACTACAGGACTTTAGAGTACACCTGGACTAAACTCTGATACCAGAAACCAAGTACTTCGACGATCTACACTACGCTGGATGACTGAAGAATCTCCCTTGGAGTAAAGGAGTTACTCCCCTGCAAGGCAGGCACCTTTAACGCAACTGACCAGTTGGCATCTCCGAGCTCCGACAGACTCCGAAGAATATTGCCACACAGGAGGTAGGTTTTCTGAGGTCTCTCGATCTGTGTCCACAGCAAGTCTGAGGCCCGTATCCCTCGTGGAGACCGTGCAACCCGAACCCCTGGACACCACGACCATTTGCAGAAGTATCAGCTTTCCGGCAACCCCTGAGGCTGAGCTTTGGGTTACTTGTAGCCCTGACCCCGAGCAGTAATTGCACTGAAGATTGCAGGCCTACACTCAACGAGTGTTCCGTGGGCCGCCATTTTGTGATTCCTCTGGAGGTCCCTTTGCGATCCCTGGTCCGTTGACCTGTGGGTCCCAAAGAAGGCAACTCTAACTTTTACTGGGCTTCCCTGATTGCTCCAGACGTGCCCTGACTCTCCATTGCTTGGGGAGTTCCCAGGACCTTGCTGGTCCGCACAGAAGCATCTTTTCTCTTCCTGCGTGGGTTGCTGTTGCCAAGGCTTGTTGTGGTCAATCCAATCACCGACACCCCAGCACTCGACATCCTTTGTGGGACAGCTCGAATCTGGCTCCTGGTTGTCGTCGACGTCTCCGGGACCCCGTGGCTGCAGAGTAAAGCTTCACCTCTTTGCACCTGAAGCACCCAACATCGGTGGGCATTCGATTGCTCTGCTCCTGGTCACTGGCTAGTGACCCAGACTCTGTCCCCTCTGCTTTCAGGTTCTTCACATCTTCGATCCAGGCTTGGATCACACCGGACACTTTTCTCCTTCACGGCAGCAGCACTTTGCAGCAGATCGCCATTGAAAACGACGACGATTCCCGACACCTTTTGACACCTATGCACCCGGCTTCCTGGGTGAGGTAACTCGAGTACTCCGGTGCTCACGTGGGTGTTGGCCCTAGAACCCCTTAAGTCTAAAGGGGTTTGCTGAAAGTCCTCTCCTAAGTGTCCTTTATCTTTAAAATTCCAACCGCGACTTTCCGCATTGAATCCTACGGCGCTCGCGGCTATGTTCTCACACTGCACACGTCCCCCGTGGGTCTCCTGTGTCACTACCTTGGGTGGTTCCTTGGGGTCCCAGCGATTCTATGTTCTCTAGGCACTGTGTCTAGTCAAGTCGTGGTTCTTATACCACTTTCTTAGTATATGGTTTGGTCTCCCCTGGAGCCCACTGTGTATTGTGCTATTTACTGTCGTTTTAATACTGTGATACTGTGTATCTTGAACTCTAATCTCATAAAGGGATTAGTAGTTAGTGTTTAGGAATAAATACATATATTTTATATATATCTTGTGTGGTTCTCCTTTCATTTAGTTATTCAAGAGGTTGTAATCTGGTAAACCAAGCTGCTTTACACTCCTTCAAGACTTAGCCTGAAGACTGCACTCCATAGCTACCACTAGGATAGCTTTCAATAAAGGTTGTCTTTAAACGTATCATCAATAAGGGTCGTTTGGACTGGTGCAAGGTGCCCACTATAACTAGTGGACAGCATATGCCAGGCCAACTTCTCACACTGCCCATGATGTAGAGCTGGCAATAGATACCACCCAATGATGTAGCGGTTCTGTATTCAATGACATACAACTACATAGTTCATCATCAGCCTCTTGTCAATATGAGATATTTCTACACCTCATCCTTTAAGCTTCTAAGCAGTAACCAGATGCAGCTGCTTAAATTAAGGGTTCAGTGATCGTCCAAATCAGATTTGGTGCGAGGAGGTCTACAAAGTGCAATGCTAGAGCCTAAACCAGACATCCACAAATAGTATGATTAAACCCTGTATCAACACAATGGAATCCCATATAAACTCTCTTTGTAATTGTATGGATGCAGGGTTTTTAGTAAATCAGGGAGAATGGCGCACAGACAAATACGCGTGGTGTAACTATGTCACAATGTTTACGGTGCTGCCAGGTCGGGGGAACTACCCTATAACCCCCGTTGGTGTATGAGTTGGAGACCCACACTGGTAATTGAGAACACAGTCCCGGGCACACGTATTGTGGGTAAAATAGAACAAGGAGTCTCGTATGAGTTCAAAATTGCTTGAGTCGACACCAGAGTGATTATTGAGAGTTATTTAATGAGGCAACAACAAAAGAAAGCAACCAGCTGACACGTGTTTCGTCATGTGGGAATGATCCCGTGACTCATCAGGGCTGTATTGACAGTGACGGATTGAGTGCCTGTATAGTTAGGTACAAGGAATGTGGTTCCGCAGGGCCAGTGAACGAAAGACACCGGTCGGGGGATCCAAAAGGACAGGTCTAGCCCTGTGTAGGGACGTGACCTGGAGGTGGAGAAACCAGTGGAGGTGAGCAAGGGCGGATGCGCCCAGAGTAACAGATCAAGAGGACCATCCAGTGTCCGTGTACGAAGAGAGAAGAGGCGGGTGAGCCGTATGGAGGCGGGATAAATTGAGACCTCGGTGAATCACGTAGAAAGAAGTCCTGGTGGTAGAAGCAAGGTGGCGGGTGCGCCGATCGGATGACAGCGTGGTGGATGCCGAACAGAAGTGGTCTCGTCTGTATAACCGGATGCGGTCCTATTGATCTGTTACTCTGGGCGCATCCACCCTTGCTCGCCTCCACTGGTTTCTCCACCTCCAGGTCACGTCCCTACACAGGGCTAGACCTGTCCTTTTGGATCCCCCGACCGGTGTCTTTCGTTCACTGGCCCTGCGGAACCACATTCCTTGTACCTAACTATACAGGCACTCAATCCGTCACTGTCAATACAGCCCTGATGAGTCACGGGATCATTCCCGCATGACGAAACACGTGTCGGCTGGTTGCTTTCTTTTGTTGTTGCCTCATTAAATAACTCTCAATAATCACTCTGGTGTCGACTCAAGCAATTTTGAACTCATACGAGACTCCTTGTTCTATTTTACCCTCAATACGTGTGCCCGGGACTGTGTTCTCTCTTTGTAATTGCCCTGAGTAAAACTGGCCTGTTATGTTCAGTGTTGCACCACAGCTCTGTAATACACAACTTAGAGGATCAATAAGCAAGGGATGAATGAATCACCTGTCCTTTTTAGTTGAATACACAACGGTGCTTGTTGTGAAATATCTGGCTCACACCCCCATATTATTATTCACCAAGCTTCGCCCCTGGCCATTGTGAATGATCCTGATGCATTTTGGGTGCCTTTTGAATGTTTGTACCTGGGTACCATCAGATCAGATTCGATGGTAATAGCATTTCCTAAATGGCCAATTTGCGACTAGTCGCAATTAAGCAATGTTATGTACATGCGGTACAGAATTGCAAATAGGAAATCCCTATTTGCGAGTTCTTATTTTACGAATCGCAAAATGCGAATTTTACTGGGTAGAAATCGTATTTTGCGATGCTGCATATGCCTTTCATACAAACCGAAAGGCAATTTTGCATTTCTTAACCGCCCGAAATACCGATTTGGACCGATAAGAAATACAAAATAGGTTCGTACATATGGGTCATGGTGAGTTCTAAAAACACAGTGGTTTATAATCCTATGTGCATCTGAGATGTGATATATGATTGTTGGAATTTATTTCTCTTTTTTCTTATTTACTCTTTTTTATATATAAAATATCTCAATTTATGCCTATTATTGGTTGCCAAATGTTTATTGTCTTTGAGGATGGAAGTTCGGAGAATACATTTTTTGTTGATGTAAATGGGTATAAGCATACTGTGAAAAGGTTTAGCAATGTTTATTTAAGCAGTTTGGGGTGAATATGCATTTGTACTAGTGATACACAGGAATTGTTATGATCTCGTAATTATGAATATCTGTTGAGGTATACTATAAATGAATGACAAAATGTTGATGAATGTATGGATCAAATGAAGTATGTAACAAATGGCATGGTCCCAGTTTTGAAATATTTTGCTTGTTAGAAATCAGTGCAACTTGAGTCTCTGTTGTAGATATTCACATAATAAATTCGAATACCTGGGGCCGATTCACAGAACTAATCTGAGACAAAATGCTAAACTTCCAACTTCTGGTATTCACAGAAGGCACTTACGATTTTTGGTATTCACAGAAATCACTTACGACTCCTATCTTTACGTCCGCAGTCGGGGCGGAATCTCTGCACCCGGACCATTCTCTCCGCACCCGGACCGTACTCTCCGGCTAGGGCCTTACTCTCCGGCTCGAGCCGTAATTTTCGGCTTGGGCCGGATAAAGTGTAATCAATGGGCTTGAATGCAATTTTTACAAAAAGGAACATTAGGAATGTGTGATAAATGGTAGAGGAGGTCATGAAAAATAGTTTGGGCAGGGAAAAGGGTATGGCCAGACACTACATCATAACCCAGAAAAGTTTGCTCCTTTGCATCATTGTGCATGCAGTGCACAATTTGCGCTCCGCTCAGTGTTGACTGTGGTGTTGACACTACAATCAACACTGAGGGGAAAGCAAATTGTACTATGATTTATGTTTTATTGGTTTCCCGGAAGGTTGCGAGGGCTCCTCCATGTCACATTTCCTCACCCAATGGCTCGTGGGCCTCCTGCCAGCTGATAAACTATCCTCATGCTTCGTCGTGGAAAGGGCTCATCGTGCATTAACCAAAAAGCCACCTCCAGGTGAAAGCCCAAGACCAATCATTGCAAAGTTTCTGAAATATGCTGATCGAGACGCTATTCTGCAATTCGCCAGGTCCTACAAAGACAAACTCCTCCATGATTCCAAAGTCCATAATGATATTCCCAGATTATACCCGTCTGGTACAACAGCAGCATCAATCCTTTATGGCAGCAAAGCATAGATTGCGGGAACTTAATATTCAGTACATGCTGCTGTACCCAGCTCGTATGCGGGTTATTTATAACTCTAAATCCCACTTCTTTGACTCGTCTGAGGCTGTTTTCACCAGGACGGGCGAGCGTACACACCCGAAGCCACGCACCCCACCACCGCTGGAATCGGACTCGTCCCAGGGCTCACAACGAACTAGGCCAAGGAGAAGTAAATCTCAAAGACGCTACCGATCTGGTTCGACTAAGCGCTCCTCGGATCTGGAAGAAGCATCCTAACTTCTACAAAGGACGCTATCCCCCTGCAGTGGGGGCACAGTCATCGCTGAACCATAAGTAGTATCCTGCTCCGCATGGAACTACAAGCTGGCTTGGATGTCCAGTCACACGATTCATCCCGCCCCGGACATCTCTACTTTTTCCTTTTGTTAATGTTACATGGGTAGTTTGGGTACCATTGGCGGAGGTGTTGGGGGCCCGAGATTACTCTTCACAGCGACAGATGCTCCGCCTTCAAGGCAGTATCGGGTGGGGGTGGGGGGTTCGGGGGTTTCTTAAGATGTTCTGTTAGTATTATGTCAGTTTTCACATGTGCGCAGGGGTTTAGTCTTGATCCCACACTATCAGCCTTAACACACGCACCTGCAGTGATTAGATGACCACACAGTCATGCGCATCCCCACCCATGGATTTGACCGTAGTGTCATGGAACGTTAGGGGCCTTCTTAATATGGTTAAGAGGGGTGCTATTCTCCATCAAACCAAGCGATATGGGGCCGACATTCTCTTTCTTCAAGAGACTCATCTTCTGGGTGCCAAGGCTCCCTGTCTTGCCAGGTTTGGGTTCCATACAATATATCATGCGGGGTTTACCAGGGGATCACGAGGGACTGCCATCCTCATACATCGCCGCATTCCCTTTATACACACTAAGCATTGGTTAGACCCTGGTGGACATTACGTCCTTTTATCAGGCACACTATATGGGGAACGTATCAATCTTGGCAGCATCTATGCCCCTCCCCCACTGAGTAATACCTTTGTAGAAAAGATATCTCGATTATGGGGGGAACTCCCAGAGGGCTTGACCCTCTTAGGTGGGGACTGGAATGACGCTATGACATTGATGGATAGAAGGCGCGCATCAGGGCGAGAACCCCCAATTGATAGATCCAAACTTCATCTTCTGGCTACTACGTTGGGTTGGTCGGACATACGGCGTGAGTTCCATCCCTCCGAACTAGGCTACACCTACCAGTCCGCAGTTCACGGATCTCTGTCCTGGTTAGACTATGGGGCCGATTCCGATCTCGGTCGGAGGCGCACCCAATACTATTCGGTCGGGAAAAAAGCCATGCGAAAGCCAGTTTCCCGACCGATCCGTACAGCACACCGAACGAGCAAGTACGATGCGCACAACAGCAAAAATTCCGGCCGAGCCGTACTCACCCAAACCAGGTCCTGTTCTCCGACCGAGGCGAATCCGGAAACGCCGAATCGAGTCGCACGGAAGGGAAAATGCAGCCCCGTCCGGCCGGACAAGTACGATGCGCTTTCCGTACGCGCCGAACCCGTCGCTACGCACGGCACGTCAAAGCATCCGGGAGAGGCGCACATAAGCTCCGAATCGCGCCACAACACGATCCACGGCTACGAGAGCGAACACAGCACCGACGAGGACGACGCGAAGCGACGAGGACGAAGCGAGCGACGAGGACGAAGCCAAGCGACGAGGACGACGCGAAGCAACGAGAAGGACGAACGACACGAACCAACCATGAATCCCTTCGTCCCGATCATACCAATATTCTACATCTACTACCGGAACAGGCACGGACGCGTACGGCGCAGAAGGTAAGTCAGACACCAACCACAAAACACATACAACACGTACACGACACATCACACACATACACTGGGAATCTGAATATACTTACACCAGCAACAGCAGCACCATAGGGGCGGGATGCCCATCACCAATGCCACATATGCACACAGGGGCCTGAATGCGCGCCACCACCCCAACCCAGGGGGCTGGATGCCTACCACTACTACCACCCTTAGCCAGGGGGCTGGATGCCTACCACTACTACCACCCTCACCCAGGGGGGCAGGATGCCCACCACTACTACCACCCTTAGCCAGGGGGGCAGGATGCCCACCACTACTACCACCCTCACCCAGGGGGGCAGGATGCCCACCACTACTACCACCCTTAGCCAGGGGGCAGGAAGCCTACCACTACTACCACCCTTAGCCAGGGGGCAGGATGCCTACCACTACTACCACCCTTAGCCAGGGTGGCAGGATGCCTACCACTACTACCACCCTTAGCCAGGGGGGCAGGATGCCTACCACTACTACCACCCTTAGCCAGGGGGCAGGATGCCCACCACTACTACCACCCTTAGCCAGGGGGCAGGATGCCTACCACTACTACCACCCTCACCCAGGGGGGCAGGATGCCCACCACTACTACCACCCTTAGCCAGGGGGCAGGATGCCTACCACTACTACCACCCTCACCCACGGGGGGCAGGATGCCTACCACTACTACCACCCTCACCCAGGGGGGCAGGATGCCCACCACTACTACCACCCTTAGCCAGGGGGCAGGATGCCTACCACTACTACCACCCTCACCCACGGGGGGCAGGATGCCTACCACTACTACCACCCTCACCCAGGGGGGCAGGATGCCCACAACTACTACCACCCTTAGCCAGGGGGCAGGATGCCTACCACTACTACCACCCTCACCCACGGGGGCAGGATGCCTACCACTACTACCACCCTCACCCAGGGGGGCAGGATGCCCACCACTACTACCACCCTTAGCCAGGGGGCAGGATGCCTACCACTACTACCACCCTCACCCACGGGGGGCAGGATGCCTACCACTACTACCACCCTCACCCAGGGGGGCAGGATGCCCACAACTACTACCACCCTTAGCCAGGGGGCAGGATGCCTACCACTACTACCACCCTCACCCACGGGGGGCAGGATGCCTACCACTACTACCACCCTCACCCAGGGGGGCAGGATGCCCACCACTACTACCACCCTTAGCCAGGGGGCAGGATGCCCACCACTACTACCACCCTCACCCAGGGGGGCAGGATGCCTACCACTACTACCACCCTCACCCAGGGGGCAGGATGCCCACAACTACTACCACCCTTAGCCAGGGGGCAGGATGCCTACCACTACTACCACCCTCACCCACGGGGGGCAGGATGCCTACCACTACTACCACCCTCACCCAGGGGGGCAGGATGCCCACCACTACTACCACCCTTAGCCAGGGGGCAGGATGCCCACCACTACTACCACCCTCACCCAGGGGGGCAGGATGCCCACCACTACTACCACCCTTAGCCAGGGGGCAGGATGCCTACCACTACTACCACCCTTAGCCAGGGTGGCAGGATGCCTACCACTACTACCACCCTTAGCCAGGGGGGCAGGATGCCTACCACTACTACCAACCTTAGCCAGGGGGCAGGATGCCCACCACTACTACCACCCTTAGCCAGGGGGCAGGATGCCTACCACTACTACCACCCTTAGCCAGGGGGCAGGATGCCCACCACTACTACCACCCTTAGCCAGGGGGCTGGATGCCTACCACTACTACCACCCTCACCCAGGGGGGCAGGATGCCCACCACTACTACCACCCTTAGCCAGGGGGCAGGATGCCTACCACTACTACCACCCTCACCCACGGGGGGCAGGATGCCTACCACTACTACCACCCTCACCCAGGGGGGCAGGATGCCCACCACTACTACCACCCTTAGCCAGGGGGCAGGATGCCCACCACTACTACCACCCTCACCCAGGGGGGCAGGATGCCCACCACTACTACCACCCTTAGCCAGGGGGCTGGATGCCTACCACTACTACCACCCTCACCCAGGGGGGCAGGATGCCCACCACTACTACCACCCTTAGCCAGGGGGCAGGATGCCCACCACTACTACCACCCTCACCCAGGGAGGGCAGGATGCCCACCACTACTACCACCCTTAGCCAGGGGGCTGGATGCCTACCACTACTACCACCCTCACCCAGGGGGGCAGGGTGCCCACCACTACTACCACCCTTAGCCAGGGGGCAGGAAGCCTACCACTACTACCACCCTTAGCCAGGGGGGCTGGATGCCTACCACTACTACCACCCCCACTCATAGGATGGACAATGCATGACACAACAAGCACACCACAACCTAGGGAATGCAAGATTAAGACATCCCCCCACCACCATGACAAGCGTGTGAGCAGGCTGTGTCAAATGCCTACAACACCGAACATGACTTTGAACATACAATGTGACCCCCTAGCACATGTGCCACACATATATGTGTGTGGCACCCACAATGCTAAGCAGCCCATGACCATTGTGGCAATGGGGCCTAAACCCCCATCATCACAGTGACCAAAAGGCAAGTGTGGGGTCCATAGCTGAAGCACATTTTGACCATTGTGGCAATGGGGTCTAAACCCCCATCATCACAGTGACCAAAAGGCAAGTGTGGGGTCCATAGCTGAAGCACATTTTGACCATTGTGGCAATGGGGTCTAAACCCCCATCATCACAGTGACCAAAAGGCAAGTGCGGGGTCCATAGCTGAAGCACATTTTGACCATTGTGGCAATGGGGTCTAAATCCCCATCATCACAGTGACCAAAAGGCAAGTGTGGGGTCCATAGCTGAAGCACATTTTGACCATTGTGGCAATGGGGTCTAAACCCCCATCATCACAGTGACCAAAAGGTAAGTGTGGGGTCCATAGCTGAAGCACATTTTGACCATTGTGGCAATGGGGTCTACACCCTCATCATCACAGTGACCAAAAGGTAATTGTTGACAAAGAAAGAGCTGCAACTGCCAAACTGCATGGATCATTCCTGGTCACAGAACCAAAAACTCATCTGTGGCAAAGTAGTGTATGTGTCCCATTGCAACATAAATTGGGGGAGCCAAATACTGCAGTGCAAATGAAACATTCCTTTGGCCATGTGCAGACAAACAACACCCATGGGGGCTGAGACCGTCAACAGTCATCAATGACACAATGACAGAAGTGACCATCAGAATGCAGAACCACATATTTGCACCAATGGGCACACAAATGCAGATACCCTGTGGAGACAGCAGATGTGAGGTGAACAGATACCATACCATGGCAGCAATGGGACACACAAACCATGATCACTGTGCTGACCGATGACCTAGGAGTCCCAGGGACAGCAGGGGAAACACACCAAACAACATACAGCCAATGGCACACCCAAGATATGCCAATGCAGTGGTGCAGATGCACAAACACAAACAGGCAGACCAACACTGTCATCATACACAGCAGGTGAGGGGTGGGGGTGCCAGTGTCCCCAGGCAACAACACAACACATGAGGAGAGCTGAATACCAATCATACAGATGTGCATACACTGCCACACTAAGGTAACTCATGGATCCAAATCCCCTATGTAGGCAAGCAGGCATTGACAGGTGAGAGGGAGCACAAAACACACATGTCACACAGGCACGTAGGAACAACAACTGACACAGCAAGTCACAGACACACCACAGCACCACCCCCAGGGCCCCCACAATGTGGTGACCCTGGGCTGAATAAAAATACCACTGTGATGACAAAGCTAAATGTCGATCACACTGTGAACCACAGTCAGGTGTCCTGAGCAACTAACTACCATCACACCTACACAAGCACAAATCAATCAGCATGGCCAGTAAGCCAAGGCCAACATGGAGGCAGGGGACTAGCCGGGCAACAACTCTCATCTGCACACACTCAAGACCACACCCCTCGACCTCCAACAATGTGCAGCAGTGAAGTACACATGCACTGGTGACATTGCACATGCACCCATGACTATTCCAGGGTGGTGGGTGGGAACCAAGGTATAGAAACACATCACACATGGACACTCAACAAGACTCCTGAATGTCTGACACACTGCACACTACGCTGTACATGGACATGACGGCAATACCACACCGACCAATGGGATCCCAGCCACAGTCACACACCAATGAAGAAGCCAAGGTCACCCACAAAGAACACACATAGACAACAACCAACATTGCAGCCCGGACCCTAAGGAGTGCCAGCAGTCACACACACAACGTGTCACAATCACTGAAAGATAACACAAACTGGAAATCACATGACAGGGGCAAACAACAAGTGCCAAAGGGAAACCTGACTGTGACCCATCTGCGTCTGCACACAAACTCTGCCCTGACAGCAAACACACCTATGGGTGACACCCTGATGACCAGTAATGTGCCATGCACCCACATCACAGAGAACACAGGGAGAAGACTTTGGGGGAACATAGCTCAAGTCAGCAAGCATCACAAACAGGTACAACACTAGGGATCACAGCATGCGCAGATGAATGGAAGTGAACACACAGACATGCACATACAACACACACCTTGGGCGCAGGCAATGTCACACGTGTACACACTGCCATGAGGGGACTCCACTCCTGTGTGAGGAAAGCTGTGCCATATGTTGCCTCAGTAGGGCCCCATCATGTCAGCTGAGCACTTGGTCACACAATCAACAATTAGCACCAAATGAGGGCTCCCATCACATCAGCCTGGTCATGGATGTGCCAACGGAATCATCAGCACAGATCCAACACACTTGTATAGCAATGTTGCACTGACTACACGGATGAGTCCCTCCCCATTGATGCCCAAACCTGCATGTCCACTGGAGATGGCAACACGGTCAGGGAAGTAGACAAATGCAACGATGGCAGGCACAACAGATGTGCAGGGGTGGAAGCCACAGATATGAAATTGCCAATGTAAGTAGGAAACCCATTGCCAAATACTGAACACATGACACCCTCAGATGCTGCTATTGATGACATGGATACACCACATGATAGGACACATTCCCCCTGGACCACATGGGTTCCTGCACAGTAACACTTCATAATCATGAGACCAGATATCACCATCACTGCAGCAAGGGCATGGTTAGCTGCACCAACAGCATGTACATCTGAAGCATGAGCACTAGAGAAAAGAAAGTTGCTTTATTCAGCATATGTGTTGTTTGATAACGACGTCCAGAAGAAATTAGAGCAAAGGCCAATGGCCAGTCCATTGTCAAAGTTCAAACAGGGTGACACTGGCAGATGTCACCCTACGCATGCCTGCACAATACCAGGGACAATCCACTAGGAGGGGCAACCGGGGGGCAGGCCAGGCACCGCAGGGACAGGATCAGGGCTCACCAGGGGAGTCAGGGAAGGGGTGGTGGGTGCTGGAGAGCCACTGACAACTGCAGTGGAGGTGTCTGACATGGTGTGTGCCGGCACAACTGGGGGGCATGACACAGATGTCGTGGGTGCCGGCACAACTGCAGTGGACCCTGCAGATGGGGTGGACAGGTCCGCCACTGCAGTGCCCAAGTCAGACAGGGCGGTAGTGGACTCCACTGCAGTGCCTACCTCCAGGGGAGGAGAATGGGGAACAGGCAAGGTGGGTTGGACAGAGGGGGAGGACACCCTCACCACATCAGTGGCACAGACAAGCGCAGCGGGGGTGTGGTGCTGGGCGAGCAAGTGGCAGGGGGAGAAGGCCGGAGCATCTTGGGGATGGTATATCTGTGGGTGGGGGAACCTGGGGCAGGGTGTGGTGGGGGCACCTGTGCAGTGGGGGCCTGAGGGATGGAGGACGGAGACCTTGTGCCTGAGCTGCAGGGCGGTGGCGGGGTCTTGCTCTTAGCACTCCGGGGGACTTGCGGGTGGGGGCCTCCGTCCGTCTGCGCCTGGGGGAGGGTGTCCGGGGGCGAGGGGCACTCTGCTCCGTGTGGGTGGGCTTCCTCTTCCCCCGGGATGCTGGAGCAGCTTCATCGGTGGGGAAGAGGCCGAGGTCACAGAGGAAGAGCTGCTGTGACTTTGGGGTTGCAGGTGAGGCAAGGGAGGGTGCTTTGGAGGGAGAGGGAACTGAGGACTGCGCAGTGCATGTGGATGCGTGTGTGTGTTCCAGGGCCCCATCCCCTGTGAGTCTGGCTTCAGTCCCCTGAATGTGCGTGCGTGTGCGTTTTGTCATTGGCGTGTGTGTCAGTGTGCTGGATGTGTGTGTGCTGGTGTGTGCCTGTGCCGGTGTGTGTGTGCCTGGGATGGGTAAGGTGCTGGGGAGTGTGGATGGAGCAGAGGCAGGAGGGGTGAGGGACCGTTTGAGGAGGGACACTGCTGCCGTCAGGGAGGAGTCCATGGACCTATTGCCCCTCTGTAGGTCAGACATGCCCGATGAGATGCCCTCCATGAACGACACCAGCTGAGTCAACAGCGCGGTGTGCGCATGGAGGACACTCAGCATGGCTGTCTGCCCTACATGGAGCTGGCGAAGGAGGTACACAGACTCCTCACTCAGGGCAGCAGGGGACACAGGGGCAGGGGGTGCGGTGCCTGGCCCAAAGGAGACACGCTCCCGGACATGGGAGCCTCCACGGACCTGGGGAATGGGAGCCGATGGGAGGGCGGTGGTGGTGCTGGTGGTGGCGGGGACAGCAACACTAGCTGGGGTGTGGTGGCTGCTGACACCCGCCTCCACAAGGGAGTCATCCTCCGAGTTGCTCTGGTCCTCAGCTGAGGTGGATGCTGCTGAGGACTCCTCGGTGTGGCTCCCCTCGCCCTCCGTGCCACTGGGTCCCTCCGACCACTCCTCGGCTGCTGACCCAGTCTGGCTCTCCGGCTCCTCCTGGTCCGTGGAGCTGTCCCCTTCCGTGGCCGTGGATGTATCTGCAAACAATGGGGAAACAGACAGACATCAGTCACCTGCACCAAACGCACACACCACTGTGAGCACAGCACATTACAGAGCAAGCCCTGGCATCATTAGTTGTACATTGCTAAAAGTGCCCTAATTGAACAGGAGAAGTCAATTGTCAGTCTGATGCCAAGCATGGCACTCACATCCCACATGGCCTTGCACCCATCTGTCTGGTGTCTGTTGGATTGCAACACCCCAGTGTTGACACATGCACCAAGTACACAGTAGTTGGACAGTGCAGAGGACACGGTGTGGACACATCACAGCTCTTGCCACTGAGTCAGTACAGGTTTACGGATGTAAGGGATGCCCAGAGTCAAATAGGAAATGCATGTGATGCATACCAGCGACAGACACCATGATGCACCCATGTCCTGATAGCCAGCGCCACTATGGTGTGCATGTAGCACATGTCACTCCCCTGCAGGATCACCAATCAGTAGACACATGCCATGGCGGAGGCATGACTGCAAAGTCATACATCACTGTCTCAGTGATGTATGACTTTGCAGCCAGACAACAACACTCTGCACTGTGTCACAATAGTAGGTCATGGGGAATGCAAGTCCTGGAGCTGCACAAGTGCACATGTACATCCCCCCACAACACATCCTCTTAACCCTCATCTGTCCAGGTCATACCTATTGGACATATGGGAGACCTGTGACACTACCCTCTGAACCTGAGCCCCTCACACTCTGCTGTGCATGGGGAACAGCTGCCTGAACTTCACATTTACATGCCCCAGTCTGCATGGGCAGCTGATCAGACACCTATGTGTCACACAAGTATCGTCTCCTATGGTCACATCTCCAGTGGCATGCTGAGCCCCTACCAAGAAACTCCACAGCAGTCCTGGCGACTAATCCACAGCACACTGACACAGAGGCAGACACCTGAGGGGTCAAATCACTGTGCACAATGTGTCCTCTGATACACGGGAGTGGGAGTACAGAGTGTATTGTATGGCCTGGAGTAGGCATGACTGTCCAGCCCCACATGAATGAGGGATGAGCCCTGGACTGTAGGCAGCTGGCTAAGTATGTGTGACACACGTCATATACATACTCCTGGGGCCCGAACATTGTTCCCACCCGCAGCATGGGTGTGTGCCAGGTACCCCAGCCACATGTGGTGGATCAGCTCAGCAATTGGACCACAGATCAAAGTAACACGCTGAATACATGTCAGAATACAGGCATTGTGTAAGCAATGGACCCACCCATGATGCCCACCACAGAGTCAGGGAAACAGATGCTGTCTCCCACCTTGAGTCAAGCAAACTGCAAGGACACAGTCCTAAGTGACAGAATTCCCTGCATGTAAGGGCCACACCTGGGTATCAGATGAGGAGTGGGCAGTGCACAATAGAGGGACATGGCTCCTGGACAACATGACTGCTGTACTGTGGCAGTTCAACCTGGCCCGAGGAGGGCACATAGCATGTTAGACAGAGTACACAGTGCAGTCTTTGACTCACCCCTCCTTGCTGCTCTCTGGCCTTCAGCTGCCCATCCAGGTCTGGAAAGACCACCGCCAGGATCCTGAGCATGTGGGGGTCAGGGTCCGTGTTCCGCCCCTCCTGCGAGGAGGCGACAGCTTCAGCTGGACCCGTGCAATCCTCCGGGTCCAGCCCCGAAGGTCCTGCCACCTCTTTTGGCAGTTGCGGATCCGGCGCTTGTAGACCCCCACGGACCGGACAGCCCGGACGATGTCCTTCCAGATCTCATGCTTCCGATGGGCAGAAGCCTGTCAGGATGACAAAGTGATAAGGCCATTACTACACATGCAACATATCCGTGCATGACACAGTTGCATATACATGTCGCAATCACAGGGGCACATGGTGTACCCAGGCAGTGCACGGCTGCCCATGGACAGTTTTCCAGAAGTCACTACATGGTATCATTGCATGGGGAGTAAAACCCTGTTCAGAAGCACTGTCACTGCACCATACCTGTCCAGTGCAAGTCACTACACACTATGGGGGGTGACAACTACTCAGTGAGCCTGCTAGCCAGTGGTGTGCTGACTCTCAGCCTTGCTAGTCAGACAAAATGCACATTCAGAAAGGCAGTGCACAGAACACTCACCTGCTCCCCTGGTGTCCCATACAGCTTGCTGTACTGTGGAAGTAGGCTGTCCAGCAGGGCCTGGTTCTCTTCAAGGCTGAAGGCTGGGGCTCTCTCCACAGTACGTGCCATTGCAGGGTCCAGAGGGGCAGAGACAGCAGCAGTGCAGTGGCAGATGTCGTCCTGGAGCATGTAGTGCAGGCAAGTGGGCTCTCAGGGGAACATGCAGCAATATATATGTGCTGGAGAGGCAGATACTGTCCCTTGTGTCCAAAGTGATAGGTCCAAGTCGTTTGCATCTTCTGAATCTGGCCAATCCATGGAATAGCAGCACCAAAACACGCCCACAGCATCCTTCAAAATTTCAACTTCATGACATACATGATTTTGCAACATTGTTGTGGGTGACCAACTGATTTTCCAGCAACCGACTCGTTCGAATATTCGAAACGCGTCCGTTGCCAGGCAAGCCCATTGTCAATGGAGTGCGCACCGATCGGTCCATTGAGGTACAACGCGCACAGGGGTACAACGCGTACCCGCACACATTGAATGCAATGGGCCGGCCGGAGGCACCGATCGGTCCATTGCAGTACAACGCGCACAGGGGTACAACGCGTACCCGCACACATTGAATGCAATGGGCCGGCCGGAGGCACCGATCGGTCCATTGCAGTACAACGCGCACAGGGGTACAACGCGTACCCGCACACATTGAAAGCAATGGGCCGGCCGGAGGCACCGATCGGTCCATTGCTGTTCAACGCATCACTGTACATGTGACTGGCATATGTCAGCATGCCTGTCTCAGATGGACATATGCCAGCCACAGATAGCTCCCAGGGAGTGAGGGGCACACCTACATCACGACAGCCTGTCCAAACCTTATCATAAGGCATGTAAGGCTGCATTTCCTATTGTGTGTATGTTGGTGTACATTTTGTCCTGTGGGTGTCACCTGTGGGCAGCCACCCCCAGGCTGTGCACGTGTTAATGGGGACAGGATCCTGGGTGTTACGTGTACGTGACCACTGTGATGTGCAACTGTTCATATCTGTGCATGTGCCATGGTCACATTTCACAGTGGTGTTTGTGTATGTCATGTCACATACCCCGTGAGTCCCATGTGGGACGGTATGTTTGAGCCAGGGTGTCCCAGTGGCACAATAGTGATGGCCCTCCACAGTCTTTGTGCATGTAGTGTTTACAATGTCTCTGATTTCATGTGCACAATGGGAGACAGTCTCCACATCCACGTTGTGTGTGCATGGACTCTGATGTTGTGCGTGTGTGTCACAGACGTCCATGGCTCTCCTGCCATGGCAAGTGTGGCCACTACCTGTGGGGGTCATGTTTGTTTTGTTGTGGTGTACACATGATACTCCAGGTGATGCCAGTGTCCATGTGGCATTACAGGGTCCCTGGGAATGTGCCTGTCGTTGAGCTGTGGTGCCTGGGGCACATCTGTCCTCACATGTCACTGGGGGGGTGACTGTGACACAGCATCATGATATCCAATGGGCCAACCTGGGACAAATTGATGCCACCTGTAGGACCGTGTTGACAGATGTTGGCCATGTATGTACCATACATGTCGTTCCGGTACTGCACACTTCATGTAGTTGTGCCTCATGATGATGTATGTTGGGATCTTGAGTGTGTTCAATGCCGCATATGTGGGGTGACTGACGATCTTGCTTACTTCTCCTCTGCACTGCAGGGCTCCTGCTGTCCATCGGCCATTCCCAGACCTGGCAACGATGGTGGAACGGGACAGCATCCGACGGTACCGCTTCACCAGGCAGCTGATTGAGGATTTGGCAGTGCAGTTGTCCCCACATTTGCAGCCTGGCCGGCCGTATCCTACAGCGCTGACCCCCAAGGTGAAGGTGATGGCAGCCCTACACTTCTTTGCCACCGGTACCTTCCAACATACTGTGGCGTCTGCTGGTGGGATGTCACAGACCATGTTCAGCCGTGTGCTCTGCGATTTCTTGGCGGCAATGTTGCTCTTCCTGAACCGGTACATCTATTTCCCTAGACTGCGACGACTCACTGACGTGAAGAGTGACTTTTATGCCCTGGGGAGGATGCCGCATGTCATTGGCTCCATTGATGGGACACATGTGGCTTTGGTACCACCACAGGCCCAGGAGCAGGCCTACAGGAACCGCAAGCACTACCACTCGGTCAATGCACTGGTGGTGTGTCTTGCAGACATGACCATCACACACGTGTGTGCCCGTTTCCCTGGTTCAGCACACGATGCCTTTGTGATGAGGAGTAGTCGCATCCCCAGGTTGATGGCACAGATGCAGAACCAGCGTGCCTGGCTTGTCGGTGTGTACTGACTTTGTGCCATTGTGTGTGATCTGATCTGTAGTATTCCGCCCACTTTTCCAAGTCAGCTGATGTGCACTTGTCTGTCCGTAGGTGACTCGGGATACCCCAACATGCCGTGGTTGCTGACACCCCTCAGGAACCCTGTGACACCTGCCCAGATGCGCTACAATGAGGCACATGGTCGGACCAGGAGAGTGATTGAGCGGACCTTTGGTCTCCTGAAGAGCCGCTTCCGCTGCCTGGACAAGACCGGAGGGTCCCTCCCATATGCCCCTGCGAAAGTGTGCAAGATTATCATCGTCTGCTGCATGCTCCACAACCTGGCAGTGCGGAAGGAGTTGCCTCTCATCCAGGATGACGATGACCAACATCCGCCACCTGTGGAGGATCCTGGCCTGGAACACGATGCCAGTGACGATGATGATGATGATGGTGATGGTGATGTCCGCACACAGCTCATCACCAACTTCTTTAGCTGAATGTGAGTATCCTGAGGTGTCATGTCAATGATGTGAGTTGGCATGATGTGTGGGTGGTGCTCTGGTGCTGTTGGAGTGTGTCCATGGGCTACTTGACTGGATGTGTGTTGCGATGTGTGCTTACAGGTGGGCTGTACTCCCCAACAGTGTTCACATGCTAACTTGGTTCTGGGTGGGTATCTTGTAACATGTATTGTGCATGAGTTTTGCTGTTCTGTCCTGTACTCCATTGCTTTTGACTGTGTGTCATTTCTGTCCTTCACAGGGTACTTTCAGATTCGTTTGGTCAACTGTGTCCACCGACAACGTGATTGCACATCCAGGCTGGTAGCTGTTGTGTCCCTACAGGTGATGTGCGCCACACCCATGGACTTCCTTCTGTCTGCAGTTGTTGACTGTGTGCCCGCTACCAGGTGGGGTTACCTTGCATCTGTAGTGGTTACGGCATGTTGCTACTGTGTAATAAACCTGTGCTTCACTTAGTGATGTGCGTTGTCTGTGGTCACACATTTGACTGCCATTTGCTTACTGCACCTGTGGGCTACTTGACTACAACTGGGAATGGGTGTGGTGTCTGTGCATTGCACCGTCTTCCCTGGCAACATCAGTGTAGGCAATGAGTCAGATGGCCTAGGTGTGTATGTGTTGTGTAGCCCTGGTGGTGTGTCTCCCTCATATGTGTCACGTTGCCTGTACTCACATGCCTGTGTTGTCCTTGCTGTTGCAGTTCGCATACACAGTGTAATTTTGTTGTTCATCATCCCCATAACAGCACCCACGTTGGAATCACGACAGAGGCAAGTATGGTGTATTATTGTGTTTATTGTGATACATCTGTGATAATAGTGCATAGGATGGATTGTGCTGTACATGAATCTTGCAATCCCAAGTTCCTAGATGAATAGAAAGTCCAGGTAGACAGGATCCCCAGTATCGGGGCCACAGTTGTCTGACACATTGTTCCAACTTGTACTCCCCATGCAATGTGTGGGAGTAGTGTTGCCATCAACAGGGTGAACAGTCTGTGCACAAAGGCGAAAATCCAGAACAGGTTCAGGCTTCCTGGGAGTTGCGCTTGGCCATCAGCCTCTCACTTTCCCCTCCTCGGACGACCCCTCTTCTTGGGGGGGCCCTCAAGTGCAGGCTGCTGCGGTGCAGGGGACTCTCCGCCAGAGTCCTCCTCCCTCCCTGTGGCAGTTGCAGTTTGTTCGGTACCAGATGTTGTTGGCACACAGGGAGGTGTGGACTGGTTGCTGTTCATCTGGCGGAGGCATTGTAAAATGTCCCTGTGCACCGCCGTCATCTCATGTAGTACATCCCACTTGGACTCCACGCGGGTCATGTGGGAGTCCACACGTGACATGTGGGAGTCCACACGTGACATGTGTGACTCCACATGGGACATGTGGGAGTCCAAGCGGGCATGATGGGCAGCCTGCTGCTGTTTGATGTCTCTGAGGAGCCCCACTACCTGGCTGAGCTCTCCGGTGCTGGACTGGTACGCATCAGCTATGCGTACCAGTTGTGGGTCTTCATGCACACCAGCAACGTCTGCAAGCAGCGACCTCTGTCTCCCACCCCTCCCACCACCCCTGCTGACATGTGCAGTGTGTGCAGTTGCACGCACAGATAACCCTGGTCCACCTCGGGGGTTGGTGGTGGTGGTGGTGTCCATGGCCCCAGGTTGGTCCAGGGTCACTGCGCTGGTGTTGTTCCTTATTCTGTCCATGTCGGCAGGGATGGTATTCGTGGTGACAGTCGTTGGAGGGGTGGGTGCAGGGGGTGCAGCTGGTGGACCTGCTGGTGCTGCAGCTGGTGGTCCTGCTGGTGCAGCATGTTGACTTGCACCGGATGTGCCAGGTTGTTCTTCATCGTCCGAGGAGGACAGAGGCTGTACGACGCCAGTGAGCTCGGCATCCTCTTGAGCCTGGGACTGGGACTCCTCAGCGTCTGCTGCTGTGTCCCTATCATCACCTGTTTTTGGGAGACACAAACAATGTATGTCATGTTTCTGCAGGCATCAGTGGTTGACACACCTGACAGTTGTGACTGTGCCTCGGGGTGCGGGCCTGTACATTGTATTGTCCTAAGTCGTCACAGTCAGGGGTTGATATTGGTGTGGCACATTGTCCTGCATTATTTGGGCATTTCTATGTATTCTCTGGGGTGTGAACATGGTCTGCATTGATTGTGTTTGGTTGACAGCCAGACCTCCTTCCCACCCACCCACCCACCCAGTCAGTTATCCCACCATGGAACGTGCTTGCATTGCAGGGAGTGTAAGTTGTCTCTCAGGATGTCAGTCAGAGGTGTCCTGCTGTTTGTTGGTGCACAGTTGGCAGCAGGGCCTTGTGCTCCCCACAGCAGTAGCCAGTGTCAGCCATCTTGTGAGTCCTTCTCCACTCCCTGTGATGTGAGCATGGTTCAGGGTGGTGTTGATGGGACAGTTGTGAGGCTGAGCAATGTCTGTGACTACCACTCCCATCATGCTATTGCCTCCACCCCCTTCCCAGCATGCCCATGCTTCCTTCCTTTTGACTCTGCTTCCCTGTGGGGTGGGCTGGCTGTGCTGACAGGATGGCTGGGAGTGTTGTCCTGGCAGTTGTTTGGCTAAGAGTCCCAAGAGTGTCCCTGTGCTTCACACAACATAACCCAGGGTGGTGGTGCTTTGTGGGATCTTGTGTTAGGATGGAGGGCATTGCATTCTACCAGGTGGGTACTGTGGAGTTTGTGTTGGGGGGGTGTGAGGGGAGGTGCTGGTGACTATGGTCAGTGCTGCAAGTCCCCCTTCCCACCCAGCCAGCCAGATAGCCCACCATGGAACGTGCTTGCATTGCAGGGAGTGTAAGTTGTCTCTCAGGATGTCAGTCAGTGGTGTCCTGCTGTTTGTTGGTGCACAGTTGGCAGCAGGGCCTTGTGCTCCTCACAGCAGTAGCCAGTGTCAGCCATCTTGTGAGTCCTTCTCCACTCCCTGTGATGTGCGCATGGTTCAGGGTGGTGTTGATGGGACAGTTGTGAGGGGGGCAATATGTGTGACTGCGACTCCCATGATGCTATTGGCTACACTGACTTGGCCAGCATACACAGAATTCCTTCCTTTGAGTGGTCTTCACTGTGTGTTGGTGTTGTTGTGGTGGCTACATGTGTGGATGTGTGTGTTAGTTCTATTTGTGCCACTGCCTAGCTGTAGTTGTGGTTGTGTTTGTACATGTGTTGGCACAGTTGGATGTGACTTTTTGATGGCATGTGTTGTGTTTATCTGACTGACATACACATTTTGGGATGATTCTGTTCTAGTTGCTGTGTAATTGCTATGAGTGCATGGTTTGACTCTCCCCTTGACAGTGATGTGTGTGTTTTGTGGCAGTTTATTGTGTACATTTGTTGTGTACTCACCAGGCTCTGGGATGTCCTCTAGTCCATATACGCTCACTGGCGGAAGGATGGCCCGCACCTTCTCCTCCCAGGGCCTGAGGTATACTGGCTTGGCAGGAGGGCCACTGCCGGTGTATTGGCTCAGGTGGTAGTCTTTCTTGAGCAGCTCCCGGACCCTCCTGCGCACGTCATACCACCTGTTCTGGATGTCGGTCTTTGTGCGCCGACATGGTGATTGGGCGTTCACCCTGTTGATGATCCTCTCCCACATCTTGGTTTTCTGCGACATGGGGGTCTGTTGGACCAGAGTGCCAAACAGCTGTGGCTCCACCCTGAGGATCTCGTCTACCATGACTTCCAATTCACTATCTAGGAACTTGGGATTCTTCTTGGGGGCATGGTGATGGGTGGTGATAGTGGGTGATGTGTGTGTTGGTGTGCAGGTGAGGGTGTGTGGGTGTGTGTTGTGCTGGGTGTATGTGAGGTAGGTATTTGTTGGTGTGCTGCTGGTGTGTGGCTTGTGTGAGGGATGAGCTGTGGGTGTGTGGTTGCTTTCTCTTGGGTGCTGGCAGTGGAATGGCATTTGCAAAGGCTCATGGTAGTGATTTGTGTCCTTTATATAGGTGGAGTTGTTGGTGTGTCTTTGTTCTCTGTCCCCACCCCCAGTATTTATTGGCTTGGTAATTGCTTGTTTGGCCTTTTTTGGTTGATTTTTCCTTTGTGCTGTTTGTGTATGTTGGAAACGTTCTTGTGACCGAGTCGGACCCTGCATTGGTCTCGTACGGTGTTTTCCGTTTCGTTCACGCTGTGTTTGTGCAGTTTTGTATGCTGCGTACGCGTCGGTCGCGGTGTATTGTGTTGCTTCGGCTCGGTTTTGTATGCGTGTCGGTCGTGCGGCTTGTCCTCCGTCCGACTCGGTCGTGTTTTCGCGCCTTGCATCGTACTTTGCAGGTTGGAGTTGGCGGGTACGATTCGGTCGGTTTGTTCCGGGTGCGTGTCGGTCGGTTGGATTCGCGTGTTTTTCCGGCCGGATTGCTATTTTCCGAGCGGCTCGGTCGGTCGGCTTGGTTTCCTGACGTGTCGGTCGGATTTATCGCGGCTTGCATCGTACTTGGCGTGTCGGGCGCCACTGGTGCGTGTCGGTCGGTATTTTTTCCGGATCCGAGTCGGTCGGTGCTTTTTCCGGCCCGAATCGGAATCGACCCCTTAATCTCTCCGTGCCTAACAAAAAAACAAAAAAAATGAATGTGTCGTCATGTAACGCAACTGGTGCTATGTAAAGCGCTCTGATACCCGAAACCTTTGGGTCAAGTTCGCGCTATATAAAACTCTGTAAAAAAAAACAATTGTCACCTAATTCAAGGAATGCCCAGGAACCACTAACCCAAGTTGGCCACTTAGGCCAGAAGTAGTTGACTATCAGGTGAAAATAGCTGACTCACCGGGTGATAGGGAGGACATCCCGGTTTTCCCTAAGTCTAGTGTAGAATGGAACTGTATTTACACTCTGGTTCTATTACTCTTACAGGAATGCTTCAGAGCACTGGAACACTGAATGAAACCAAACCAGGCAATATTACAAATATGCAAATTACTAAACATAGCTTTTTCAGCCTGGATAAAATGTAGGACAGGGATGTCAAGCCAAACGGAGAACATTGGGACTTCTGGGTGACAATCCACAAAATTACCGAAACTAGGTTTTGTTCCTTTCCAAAACATGGGTTAGCATAGTAATTGCAATGAGTATTTTTTCATCCAGAATGTGCGCCTGCTAAACAAAACAAATGCATTTAGTGCTAATAACACCCAGAACAAAAAAACTGCTTGTTAACCCCAGAGACCAATGCAAGTCTGTTTGCATTTGTTCCTACCTATTTGAAATGGACATCAGGATAGCTACAACCAAAATAATCAGACTGAAGTAGGGAATGCGAATTCAGGGAAATATGACTCTGCCACCTTTGGGATTTCCGAACATATTCTAAATAACTTTCGCCATGTTAAAAGGAATCCGTCTGTTATTTAAATAATAATAATGTGCTACTCTTTATTTGCAGCTGAAAAGATCTTTAAAAAACATGCGAATTCTGCATTCTTCCATGCTTTGTTTGAGTTTCTGTCAACTATCTGCTAAACGCCCTTGTGTTCCATTTTCTAAAATCACTAACGATTTTCCTGCACATGACTTTGAGAGCGTGCCAGGGTCATATCCTATTGTGTTTGAATTAGGTTCACGTAATGCAATTGGACATATATTAGTTCTGTAGAATTAATTTCATAGATAACACCACATGACACTTGAATGGCGTTACCTTGATTTCTGTTTTGCCCTCTTATAAAAAAAATAGTTAAATCGTATTTATACAAAACAAATGTATCAGTTGCGGCTCATCAAATATCCTGTTATATAGACATAAATACAGCCTTGAGTTGCACTTCCAAGTTGTAATAAAACATATTTCTTCCAAAACCAGGTGATTTCTGTAGCATTGAACCCTGTGGAACGGACGCGGCTACCTGCATAAACATAAACGGAGGGCGTGTCTGTCGATGCCCGTATGGCTATTATTATGTTTCGAAAATGTGTTCTCAAGGTAAGGCAGTACCAGTGTATCAAGCATTGTAACACACACACTCGCGCACACTTGATACAGATACAAAGGAAATGCTTTGTGTGTAAAAAAGTATGTGATAAAATAACTAAATAATGGCAAAATATTGTAATAAATGATTTTTGCTCCTGGTACTCTCTTAATTTGAATCAAGTTAGAATATACAATATGGCTACAAGCAAACGGGATAACTAGGCCCACGCATGCTGTAGAAGTAGTGGTCTGTTCACAAAGGTAAATGTACAGGTGTAAATTTACTCATGTGTAAATCTACCACTGCACCTAGTAGTAACACTTCATTGCTATTCACCATTTCCAAGTGTACACTTACTCCTAGGAGCAGACATACATGTCTCCAGACCCTGATGGAGCCTCTTACACACTGGGATTTAAGAGTGTAACGTTACTGCTCGTAAACTTTCACATATTGGCAGAGACCTCCACCAATATGGCTGCGATCTCCCCGTGGGAAAGTATAGGGAAAATAATTAAAGTTTACTAATATTTTACAACCATTTTAAATATTTTAATGTACAATATTACTGTAAAATAATTTTATATATTTCCCTGCTTTTAATGTGAATCCAACCTGATTAACCTCAGCATATTCACGGTTCAGTAAATAATGTAATGCCAACTTTATTTCTACATACTTTTTTTAAGGAAATTGAATTACTCTCTGGGGACTATCTTCTGTATGAGCATTTGAGTGCATCGATTTTTCACTTTTTATCATTGGGTATAGTAAATCTTGAAAAACAGTTTACATCAATGACTACGTTACAACTCAGAAAAATCCAGCAGATCACAAACAAAGTGTGGGAAGCACCACTTTGGCTTTCCAGCATGAATGTTTGACATCATTTATGGCTGGCATACACCTGTTTTACTTCTAAAATGTCGTATCCTTTAGTTCAGCTTATGTTGATGAATAGGGTACATTGTGGCCATATAGAAGAGAAAACTGTACATGGAAAAAAATCCATCTCTAAATCTTTTCCATCTCATAATTGCAATAGAGATAGACAATTCAAGCTTTTATTTTCCATGGTCACTCAGAACCCATCAATGAAAATCATCACTGTTGTTGATGCCTAATATAGGAACAAAAACCTTCACACTGTACAGACAACTGTGTAATCCTGCCTCTTCTTCAACTTTTCTGGCTTACCAAATTTCTCAAATTTGTTTCAATAACTTTAAGACCACAGAGGTGCTCCATGCTACCAATAGAAAACTGGCCACTGCTGCATTGTGAAAGCGCACAGAGTGTATTCCCACACATAATGCAAAGTTGTTCCTGCACCATCAGAACTTTGAATTGAATCCAAAAAGTCACAGGAATGCCTTATTGATTTTTAGAGTCAAAGGCTGTAGGATCCTTCAATTTTACTTTAATCCTGTGCAGTAAAATCACAAACCATCTAACATTATTTTGCACTTTAAAATCTGCTTTATTACACTACAGTCTAACCATATATGACTCCTGCTTCACTCTCTGGGTGTCTGTAGAGTGCATCACCTCTGGTTTCCTCTTCTGATCAATGTGGTTCTTCTGTCCATCGTGAAGATGATGTTTTCAGGACAGAGATCTCCCCCAAAAAACACATTTCCTTATGGGATTTTATGCCGCCTGACTCTTCCAACAGTAATGAATCCCTCCCCTGTATATGGTAGATTCCCCATCCTGGTCACCTTACATGAATATATAGTTTTAGAGGGGTATTTCTCCCCACAAGGTGGGCCAGTAAGGCTTGTAGGTATTCTGATAAGTCCTGATGACAATTTTAAGGTCATAAAATCTTTTGTTACAGCAAGGCCAGGTTGGTAGTGGTAAAGGCTATGAACGGACCAACGTATCTTAGTATTGACTATTTATAAGGACCAAATTCAACAAGCCTAACTTATGTTATGAGTTAATGCAAGTGGTACCTAAGTGCCCAGGTCCATTCTTCTTTGCAGAGGATTACAATTTGGTGCTGAATCCATCCATGACCAAATATTGTAAACATAACCATGTGAAATAATCTAGTATGAGATCATTTTGAAGTTCACATGATTGGTAGTTTGAGACTGGCTAGTTATGGTGTTAGAAATCCCCTTGTAAAAGGGCATAACCATTTTTTCAAGCAGAAATATCTGTTAAGGCTTGATAATTATTTGTAATTTCTCACTTCTTATTATAATTATTATTATTAAACAACATTTATTGAGCGCATAGCTACCCGAAGGCATCCCAGCGCTAGCAGCAAGACAGAGAGGAGCTAAGTGGTTTAGAGAGAAGCATTTAAGAACAGCCATGTTTTGAGGAGCTTTTGAAAAGGGAGATGACGAGACTCTGTCCAAAGATGTAAAGGAAGAGAATTCCAGAGTCTGGCCACGTTGTATGTGAAGGGCTTTCCTCCACATCTCACCCTTTTAACTTTGGGGATTTTTGCCAAATTTAAATTAGCCAAGCGTAGGCATTTCATGGGGTGATAGAAGGTGATGAGAGACTCATTGATTGATGGGCCATTCCCCCATAAGGTTTTGTGGGCTATGCACAGAGATTTGAACTTTATTCTATCTGAGATTGGAAGCCAATGTAAGGTCTTCAAGGCTGGCTTAGCCGACTGAGTTTTGGGCGTACCAAGTATAAGCGGAGCGGCACAGTTCTGAACGACTTGAAGTTTCCTTATCGTTGAGTTAGGAGCTCCCAAATAAAGGGAGTTCCCGTAGTCCAATCGAGAGAGGACCAAGGCCTGAACCATGATTCTTTTTGCTCTCATGTGAAGGAGGAGTAGGAGTTTCCACAGGAGTCTGAGAATGCCATAGCAGGCCCCTGCCAGCATCCCTGCTTGGTGGTCGAATTTAAAGGATTTATCCAGCCAAACACCTAGGCTTTTGATTTTAGTATTGGGAGTGGGAGCAGGGCAAAGGCAGGTTGGCCAAGCTAGTTTAGGATCCATACTTGAAGAGTTGGTCAGGAGCATTAGCTCTGTTTTTCCTCCGTTAAGTTTAAGACAGGAGTGGTCCATCCATGATGCCTCTTTTTGTAAGCAAGCTTCCAGGTCGGATGGAGTGCTCTGGTGGTGGTTGAGAGCAACCACCAACTGTGTATCGTCGGCATATGTCACGATTTTGATCCTGTATGGCAAAATAATGTCTGCGAGCGGTTTCATGTATACATTGAATAGTGTAGGGCTCAGGGATTCGCCCTGAGGCACTCCACAGCTGAACGATAGGCTCTTAGATACAGAATCTCCTGCAAATACCTGGAATGATCTACCATCTAGGTAGGACCTGAGCCAGGTAATAGCACGAACAGAAACTCCAACCATGCTACGTCTGTTTAAGAGAATGTCAAAATTGACCGTGTTGAATGCAGAGCTTAGATTGAGGAGGATGATGGCTACTGCTCCTCCCCGATCAAGAATTCTCTTGGATTCTTCAACCACGGCCAGCAGAGCAGTTTCTGTTCCATGTTGAGGACGGAACCCAGTCTGTCAGTAGTGTAGGAGTTTGTGAGTTTCTAGGAAATTGGAGAGGATTGTGTTGACGTATTTCTCTAGGATCTTACAGATCCCAGGGAGCAAACGCCCATGGCGGTAGTTACCCAAGACATCAGGGATTAGGCTAGGCTTTTTAAGTAGAGCCTTCACCATGGCATGCTTCCAGGGGGCTGGCACTAAGCCAGAAGAAATAGATAGGTTTATCACCTCTAATATAACTGGAAGCACTACTTCTTTGACTTTGCGTAGGAAGTGTTGGGATGCTGGGTCGAGAGGGGAGCCAGATTTTATTTGGAAAAAAATTGCCAATAGAGTATCCAAATTCATGGCGGGTAATTCCTCCAGTGCCTGCTCAGTGGAGGGAGGGGACTTCTCAATTGCTAGAGGGTCAGTGAGGCATGTGAAGCCAGGAAATGCATTATAGATGTCTTGAATTTTTCTGCAGAAAAAGTCAGCAAGTTCATTGCAGCGGGCAGACGAGACAATTTGTTGTGAGTCTGAGGGTGGAAGCTCTACGAGGTTCTTTGCAATGCGGAAGATTTCCCGGGGAGTGCTGGCTGCTGAGTTAATTTTTCCTTCATAGTAAAGTGCTTGTGCTTTCTTTATTTCCAACTGGTAGAGTTTTATAGATTCTCTATATTTTAGTTTACTTGATTCATTGTAATCTATCCTCCATTTCCTCTCCAGTCTTTTGCAGATTTGTTTTAGTGATCAGAGTTTAGGTAAGTACCATGGTGACATTCTCTCTCTCACTTTTTTGTAGCTAGTATTAACAGGGTTGACTGTGTCGAGTGAGGACTCTATCCAGTGAGTAAAGTTTTTCAAGGCTACGACAGGGCTGGGGTCTGATTTAGGCTTAGAGTTTTCAAGAGCAGTGATCCAGAAAATTTACAGTAAGCTTGGACCATGGAAGGTCTCTCCTTTTAATGTGATCAGTAGTGGTGAGTTGAGATAGCGACTTCAGTGAAATCGGAATTAAAAAATGATCAGACCGAGGCACAGGAATAGGATCACCCACTGACAGTTCATCATTGTTGGGGAAAACAGGGTCTAAGGTGTGGCCTTTCTTGTCTGTATGGCCTTTCACTTTTTGTGAGAGCTGAGCAGCTGATAGGTCTAGGGAAAGATTCGAGGCATCTGCATTATTTGAATCATCAAAGTGTAGATTAAAATCCCCCAGAAGAGTGATATTAGGGGAAGAGTTTACTAGAGTAGCCGATATTTCAGGGAAAGAGTTAAGAAATTGTCCGCAGACACCTGGACAGCGATAAATTAGAATCCCTGAGAAAGTCTGGGTGGCGGAGAGTAGAGTAGAGAAGAATAGATTTTCACGGCTCTGGACAAGATTAGGCTCGACACGACATTTGAAGGAGTTTTTAGAAATGATGGCAATACCTCCACCTTTGCTCATTTCACAGTCTTTCCTCTGAATAGTATAGCCTGGGGAGAGGGTTTGGATCAGGTCAGGTTCAGACTCCTTATGGAGCCAGGTGTCTGTTAGAAATAGCACATCTGGTTGTTCATCCTCTAAAAATATGTTAAGTTCAGCTGAGTGTTTTGGTAATGATCTACAGTTGAGTAAAAACATTTTATAAGTATAAGGTGACTGTGGGTTTGGCAACATCTTCAATGCGGAGTGCAGCCTGAAGGAGCACTGAGTACAGCGGGAGTCGCCATTCGATAGGTACATGGAGTGTCGACAATTATCTTCACATGGGCTTCTTAACTTTAATAGTTGAGAGGAGGTGCAGGCATAGGAGCAGGCCTAAAAGGTCAAGGTCTAAAATTCTGGCACGGTAGCAGGCACATTTCCCATGAGTTACTTGTTTTCTTTTATTTCAGGGTCCTCCCAGGGTGTTAGACAGTCATGGTGGGCCTTCTTCTCGGCAGCTCTCCATTTAGGGCATTCAACATGAAAAAATAAATAATTTTTTCCCGGTAATGAGGACTTAGCGAACCTTTGTGGTCTCTGGGATATGTTTAAAGCTGTACTGAGGGGGTCTGATGATTTTTAGAAAACATCTTAAAATATGGCTCTTCTCGCTCCCTCTATAGTTTCTGGTTTTGGCCTTTAGCAGTACATAATCTTGCAGATGTCAGCGACAAGTCACCCTCAGGCATACGTCACGCTTTACAAAATATAAAAATATCAAATATCAAATTTTTATATTATACCTGAAAGGGAGCAGTGTGAATTAAGGGAATTAGAGTATCTTGGATCTGGACGTATCTATGAGCACTCACATGCAGTATAAAGCAATTATCCGTAGACTATCAATAATGAAAGCAGAATCTTACATATATTACAGAAGCATGCTTTTTATGGAATTCACAAGGCAATTGAGGCATTATGATCCTGCTCTCAAGCCTTTCAGAAGTTTTATTGTAATATTTAGTCAGGCAGATATCACAGTTTCCGCATTCATTTGTATTACAAAAAATCTGGTAATGCCCTATCCTGGGAGATTTGTCTGGAGACATTTTGCCACATTAGTCCTAACAGAATACATCTGTGAAAAACTACTCTGACTTTGGGAAAAGCTTGCTGAATCAACATGGGAGCACTAATTTTTGCAGTAATGTCCCATTCCTAGGGAGAAACGTTAATCAATCAATCAATCATGTCACTTATAAAGCGCACTACATATCCGCGAGGGTCTCAAGGCGCTGGGGGAAGAGGGGGTGGTGCTGCTACTGATCGAAGAGCCAGGTCTTGAGGAGTCTTCTGAAGGCCAGTAGGTCTTGGGTCTGTTGGAGGTTGGTGGGGAGGGTGTTCCAGGTCTTGGCGGCGAGGTGGGAGAAGGATCTGCCGCCGGCGGTCGTTTTCCGGATGCGGGGGACTGTGGCGAGGGCGAGGCTGGTCGAGCGGAGCTGGCGGGTGGGGGCGTAGAAGCTGAGTTGTCTGTTGAGGTAGGCTGGTCCGGAGTTGTGGAGTGCTTTGTGTGCGTGGGTGAGGAGCTTGAAGGTTATCCTCTTGTTGACAGGGAGCCAGTGCAGGTCTCTCAGGTGGGGTGTGATGTGGCTGCGTCGGGGGATGTCGAGGATAAGACGTGCAGAGGCGTTCTGGATGCGTTGCAGCCGTCTCAGGAGCTTAGCCGTCGTTCCTGCGTAGAGGGCGTTTCCGTAGTCCAGCCTGCTGGTGACGAGGGCCTGGGTGACTGTTTTTCTTGTTTCGGTGGGGATCCACTTGAAGATCCTGCGGAGCATTCGGAGGATGTTGAAGCAGGATGAGGAAACGGCGTTGACCTGCTTAGTCATGGAGAGGGTGGGGTCGAGGATGACCCCTAGGTTGCGTACGTGGTCGGTGGGTGGCGGGGCTGTTCCCAGTGATGTTGGCCACCAGGAGTCGTCCCAGGCTGAAGGGTTGGAACCAAGGATGAGGACCTCCGTCTTGTCCGAGTTCAGCTTCAGGCGGCTGGTCCTCATCCATTCGGCGACGGCCTTCATTCCTTCGTGGAGGTGGGCTTTGGCGGTGTGAGGGTCTTTGGTGAGGAGAGGATCAGCTGGGTGTCGTCGGCGTAGGAGATGATGTTGAGGTTGTGCTGTCGGGCGACGTGGGTGAGGGGTGCCATGTAGATGTTGAACAGCGTTGGGCTGAGGGAGGAGCCTTGGGGTACGCCGCAGATGATCTTGGTGGCCTTGGATTGGAAGGGGGCGAGGCGGACGCTTTGTGTTCTGCCGGAAAGGAAGGATGTGGTCCAGTCCAGGGCCTTCTCTTGGATCCCGGCGTCGTGAAGGCGTGTTCGTAGTGTGTGGTGGCAGACCGTGTCGAAGGCGGCTGATAGGTCCAGGAGGATGAGGGCTGCTGTTTCTCCGTTGTCTAGCAGGGTCCTGATGTAATCGGTGGAGGCGATGAGGGCGGTTTCGGTGCTGTGGTTGCTGCGGAAGCCGAACTGGGAAGGGTCCAGGATGTTGTTCTCCTCGAGGTAGCGGGTCAGTTGTTTGTTGACGATTTTCTCGGTGACCTTCGCGGGGAACGGGAGCAGAGAGATGGGTCGGAAGTTCTTGAGGTCCTTGGGTTTCTTGAGTAAGGCGGTGATCTCGGCGTGCTTCCAGCTTTCCGGGAAGGTTGCTGTCTCGAAGGAGATGTTGATTATTTTCCGGAGATGGGGCGCGATGGCTGTACTGGCTTTGTTGAAGATGTGGTGAGGGCACGGGTCTAGCGGTGAACCGGAGTGGATGGTGTTCATGATCTCGCTGGTGTCCTCGTCGTTGATGTTGGTCCAGGAGAGCAGGCGGTTGGTGGTTGTGGGGGCAGTGGTCTCGGTGGTTGCCGGGGCGGTCGTGGTGTTGAAACTGTCGTGGATGTCGGCGATTTTGCGGTGGAAGAAGGTGGCCAGTGAGTCGCACAGGTCTCGCGACGGCTGGATGTCGTTGGTGTTGGAGCTGGGGTTGGAGAGTTCCTTAACGATGTTGAAGAGCTCTTTGCTGTTGTGTGCGTTGTTGTCTAGGCGGTCTTTGAGTGAGGCCCTTTTGGCGGATCTGATGAGGTGATGGTGACTGCGGGTGGCGCTCTTGTGGGCGGCGTAGCTGTCCGCTGTCCGTTCGTGGAGCCAGATCTTCTCCAGTTTTCGGCATGTTCGTTTGGAGGCCTGGAGGTCTTCGGTGAACCAGGTGGCTTTCTTGCTGGTGTGGCTGTTGGGCGGATTCTTGAGCGGGGCGAGGGTGTTGGCACAGTCATCGATCCACTGTCTGAGGTTGCGGGCGGCGGTGTCGGGGTCGGAGGGTTCGGCGGGTGGGCTCAGGGCGAGGGTTGTGGTTAGCTGGTCTTCCGTGACTCTGCTCCAGCAGCGGCGAGGCATTTGTTCGGTGCGGTGGTGCGTGGTGGGCTTCCTGTAGGTGAAGTGGATGCAGTGGTGGTCAGTCCAGTGGGGTTCGGAGGTGTGGTTAATAGTGTAGTAATTATTTATCCTGAAATTACTGAACTCTGCGGCATTGATAATTCCAGCTGTGGAATTTCCAATGTGTTTTTATGTATTAGTTGTAATCAGGGCCTATGAGCAGAACCGCCTTGATAGAGAATTATTATTAAGGCTAATCATCAGAGGAAGCCATTTGAGGAACAAGAGGAGATCTTGGAAACTTTGATAGCCTTAATTGAGGGTGTATAAGGCGATCTTTCACACACTCAGGAACAGATCACTGGGATTTTGAATTCAATAGCATTGTCAATTATAGGAACTATTCATAAAGAACAACAGGAAGAATGTATATTTGGATAAGAAGTAGGCATTCCAATCTAAAGACAGGAAGTAAACATAGCTGTCAATATCATTGCTAGATTAAGCTTTGTGGGGAATCCTGGGAGCTCAATAAGGAGCTTTGTGCACTTTAACGCCCTATGATTTTGGACATAAAGAATACAGTTCTGATCAAAGTCAATGATAGAACTCCCTTGTAATGGTGGTAAATGTGCATTTCAGTTATTTTAGAACAAGAGAAGGATCGATTTAATTAGACATCAACTCTAAATTCTTCACCAAGGTATTGCAAATCATCTTTGTTCGTTTTTACCATCATTATTCATCAGGATCAGAACAGCTTTACATGACATTACACTCTTTCCATTTTCAGTGATAGGCATGACAAAAAATGACAGACTTTATTAAAATGACTATCTTTCCAAGGTGATATTTTTTGTTTGACAATATCTTCCTCTTCTTCTTATGGTCTGTTTTCAGCAGGTTTTGGGGTGCAGTCATATCATTCATTTGGACAAGTTATAATCTATGCAGGATCTGTAGGATGTAAGTCCAGGGAGCTGGAAACACTAACGCTCGAGGTCTTACAGTTGTATTTTTAACTAAAATATTACAAATATGCATTTTTCTTAGGCATATAGCATGATAATTTCCTGTGATAGGAAGTACAGTAAGTGCTTTCATGCGAATATATATTTCAGGAGGCTATCTCCTTAAGTCTTAAACTATGATAAAACTGTTTCATGACAGATTTGCACTAATCTTCCAATCCAAATCTGACAGGAGAAATGACAATCACCTTACTTCCTCAAATCAACTGATAACTATGCGCGAATGTTGGTCAGCAAGCGATCTGGGGGGTTTGGATGAGAGGAAGAGAAACACAGACACCGGATATCTTCACCCTGCCTCTTCAGGCAACTGGGTACGACCTGCTTGACAGAAGCATTGGTATCTAAAACGAGAAATACCTATTCAAGTATTTCACATTTTAATGCCCATTGCACTACCTCTAATATGACATAAGATATACCTTAGTTATAATAATCTCTCTATTTCTGACTCTCTGTAGGAAGGTAAAGCTCTGAGACTTCCCTTTCATTCTCTGCGGTGTCTGTCCATTGACGGTGTTGTTCTTGTATCTCTCATTACTCCTGATCCTGACACCCCATTGAGGTTAATAATTGAAAATGTACATTGAGAATAACACATTTTTGTTATCAATATTCTTACAATTAGCTAGGAATATTTAGACCATGAAGAGAGCTGATTACCTACAGAAAGCATTCCAGGCCTGCAAATCAATGGACACTGCAGCATTCCTGAACAACTCAGGACCACTCCTAACTTTGTGGAACACTGCATCTGCCCCTTTCCTGAACCAGGGTGATACTGAGAATAGTCATCTTCATCACAGTCCGTAGGGTAGTGTCCCATTGTCTGGGGCCAGTAGCTCTGATTCTGGAACTTTTGGAATTTTACTTTTCACCCTTATGGTCCAGTTTTATCTAATTTTGAATTTGTGGTTGGACCTTGACCCTCAAATTTCAATTATTTAAGTAGTAGTTTGCCCTGCCACCGGAAAACGTGCCAAGCCATTTTCAATATAAGAGCCTTTTATATGTGATATTTCCAGGTGATGTACTTTGGGTCGAACACCAGTTTAATCAGTCTTTCTGAACCACCGTTTATATTGTTAGTGGTGTCAGAAACTGGTCTCACTATCTTGTTTTGTATCACATGCACACCAGGAAAGATTTCCATTGATTTAGTGGTTTCCCTACTGTTTCTTTAATTTTGAATCCCTGGAATTTTTACATTTTCTGTTGGCTGAGGACAACCGGCTAAACATGCCTCAGCAACACAAGGTCTGCTTCAGCGATGTGCCTTTACACCTCTCGTACTACCCCTTCACGACCCCTGTAACAGTGGCGTAACAAAGGCCCCTGCAACCCCTGCAGTGTGGGGGGGAAGCGAGCTTCAGGAGGCCCCCTCAGATCAGTACCTTGGACCGAGTGAGTCCGGAGGGGCCCCTCTATGTACTTTGCACGGGGGGCCTCACGTTTTGTTACGCCACTGCCCTGTCATGGTCTCAGGCTGATGCTGGAGGACAATGCAAGTCAACATTCAAAGTGCATGCCCCCCTCCCTATTGCATATGAGTTAGATCTAGACCTGTGGATGATATCTATCTCTACAACTAAAGTAAATGTCAGGCAGAGATTAAAGTTGCACTGGCCCAGGACATCATTGCCGCATCAAGTTATGTTTTATAAGAATTAAATATACATTTATTATTCATTTTGTTATTTAATTAAGTGCTGGCAATCAATATAAAATGTTAACACTATATGTATTTGACTGGAAAATATAGTATCATTTTAGTTATCAATTTTAGTTCTCTTACTGTTCTGAAATTGAACATTGTACGCTTGCACCAACTTAGGTGAATTAATGGAGTATTATTATCTGTAACTTTAGGATGTCTTTCAGAATGTATAAGCAAACGCATGGTAGCAGGAATTGAGTTGAGAGAATGTCCTTGGCATAACATTTGTTAATGAAAAGATGTTTTCAAGGAGAGGTCCACCAATAGATTTTTGGGTCCTTTCTGTGCAGCCTCAGGAAATGGTAGCAGAAGGTACTGAAAGCCTTCAAACTGAACATGGCTCGACTGTTTAGTTATTGGTGGAGGTGATGGACAGGACAGGGTGGAGCTCCATGGCCACAGGGTTGCCCTAAGCGATGTTGGGTTCTATCCTGCAAAGAGATCATGAGAATTTTAGTGCCACGCAGGAATCTCTCAAAACTGAAGGGCTTATCTACAAAGAACTGGCGTAGGGCAGCGCCGCAAGTCATTTTGCTGTGCTACCCTACACCAACTCGAAATGGCAGGAATGCACCATATTTACAAGATACGGTGCATTCCTGTCCTTTCAGCCAGTGCTCAATTTGCAGCTGTGCACCAACACAGGCACCCTTGCACCATGGTGCAAGGGTGTTTGTGTTGTTGGCATGATTGGTTTTGTGCAGGAAGGACACCTTTCTGCACAAAAACAATTATTGGAGGTGTTTTCCTCTTTCTATGTGTGCTGCAGAATGCAGGATCCATAGAAAGAGGAAAATACGAGGAGAAATGTTATTTCTCCTCTTTACGCCACCCCTGGAGAGGCGCACGGTTTTCACACATTCCCAGGTTCACGCCATGTTGTACATTTGGGAATGTGTCAAAATCTATGGGCGTTGCGTGGGAACACCTGTTGCAACAACCATGGCATGCCTCTCCTATGCAGTGTGAGGCAGCGCAGCGAGCCTAACACCATAGCTACAAGGCCATGAAAAGCAATGCAGGGTGGTTTTTTTGTGGCCTTGTAGATATGGGTCTGCAATGTGTGTTCTGCCAGAGCGTCAAAATAAGTGACCCTCCGGTGGCGTACACGGCTTGTAAATAAGCCCCTGAAACTACATCAGATCTTATTAAATGTACACATGCGCAGTTTTGGAGCTTTTCAAAAATTGGGTTAGGATCACCTACCAATGGCATGATTTCCATAGGAAGTCTAAAAGAAGAATAAGAAATACATTTCTGTCTGCTGTGCAAGAAGAATCTTTCCCAACCTGTTGGTGGAAAAACAGAAGGGCTGTATCTATTTCTGTCTGACTTGTTGCCCCAGGACCTGATTTTACAAACTAAGAGGTAACTTCCCTGACGTGGTCAGCAGGGACATGTAAACCAATGCTGTTGGGGGCAGCTGCCTGCATGTTAGGGCAACTTGCGTGGATAGGGTACAGGCTCAGGTGATGTGCAGGTCCAGGGCAGAAGATGCTGATGACCAGTTCACAAGGTTGAAGTTAACTGGTATGCTTCAGTGGAGACCATTCAAATCTGCATCTGCTGTTGAGAGGTCCCTAAAATTATTCCATTAGTAATGGAAATTCTAAGGTCTGAAAGCCTAGAAACAACCAGCCCAAATTTTTCTCTGCAAGTTCTTTGTGTCTGAAACATTCCCAAACATCCTTTACTTACAGACACATCAGCACCAGGGTGAAGACAGGAGCATTTACTTAGCCAAGGTGCCTCGTTGTTATATAGCTGCACAACCTTGTCCATTAAACACATTCCTTTCCTCACACAAGATATTCACCGAGGAAACCCACAAGACCAATTCAAACCACCTTTGTGCCACCCTCGGTGGATACAGTCCTAAGCATGCACCTTGCAGGACCCCAAAATGTGACAACATCTGAATTCTTATATCCTATACTGTTGCATTTGCTTGCTTGCAGGCTTCCCTTTTTCCCATTGTCCCACACTGATCTATTACCACCAAATCAACAGTGCTCAGAAATTGCTCCCACCTCAGGTAACCAAAGCCTATGGAACCCTCAATCAAATACTGTCTCTGGCCTGTCCCACATAACTTCTTGCTCTAAATGTGAAGGTAGAACCACTCACTATTCTTTAATGCCTTATTTTTAAAAACCCTGTCCAATTTTTGTAATTTGTTTTATTTTTCTTATTGCATGTTTCTCTTTTCGCCTATACACTTTAGTAGGTCATAACCTGTTTCATTTACTTAACATATTTATTTATTGATTGAATTAGCACTGCGTTTTGCCTTTTGATTACTTTTGAGTGCCGTGTGCAAAAAAAAAAAGATTAGTGGCTGAAAGGGGAAGTTAGACTCCTGTTGGTGCAAAGGTAATGAACTGTGGATTACATTCTTCGATCACAACCCCTGTTCAGTTGAAGCTTGAATATGTCATTTTTAAAACGTTTTATTAACAATACTTGTAGCTGGATTCAGATATCGGATTTAGGTTAAGGATGTCGAAGTCTTGGCCCTTCGCCACATTATAATCTGCCTAATTTTTCATCTATTAAAGGATAAATAGTTAATGAAATGGGTGGACTTTGAGCAAAAGCCTCTGAATAGGACAAAGTCAGGTGTCAGTGTCTGCAAGTATCTAAGACGTTTTCGCCAGTATGCTTTATGTGTGGTGCATTTGATCTTGAAGTTAATCCTGGCATCCACTGGAAGCCACTATGGTGCTTTAAGGGATGGGTTTGATATGGTCCTGCTTTCTGAAGCTAAGGCAGAATTTGACTACTCTGCATCCGAGGTCTTTGGCGCATGACAATTAGAGTCTTATGGAAAAAAGGACAGATGATATTAGAGTTGGGGAGGCATGCACCACGACAAGGGTTCCCGAGTACTCGTCTCAGGTCTATGTGGAGGAGAGGGAGGGTTATCAGAAGGGAGAGCTGCATATTTACACCATTTGTTGCCATGTTGAGTTAGGGTACAGATGTGAGTTCAGAGACAAAGAGAATCTACAGATTTCCTGCTTTTGATTAGGAGGGGTGGGAGTTCCTAGGCGTGCGGTTCTGTCAACGGTTTGAGGCCCAGGATCTGAATCTGCAATTACTAGGATCTTAGTCATATCTCCATTCATGTGGAGCAAATTCTCATTGATTCATTAGAAAACATGGTGCCAAGTATGAGGTAATGTCTGAGGGAATCTCTATGCCCTTTTCTAAGAGAAAAAGGATCTAAGTGTTATCAGCATGCTTTCTGAAGTTCACTAGGTTCACTCTGCTAGCTGTAACAAGTGAGTAAAAGGATATAAAAAAGAATACAAGAAAGGGGTAATCCTGAAACCAAACCAAATACTAACCATGAAAGTGCGGAGAGGATGTGGCCTTATGGCCAGAGCTGTCGACTTCGAAGCTGGTGAACCAGGTTCGAATCTCAGCGTTGGCTCAACATCCTGTCTTAAGAAGACCAAAACTTAAGTTTAACTGGGACAAAATCCTAACTTTACGACTTTTGGTATTCACAAAGGGCATTTAGGAGTATTAAAGTTAGGATTCCTAACTTTAGTACTCCTAAATGCATTTTGTGAATACCGAAAGAGAGAGAAAACAATATTGGGAAAGGAGGCGGAAGAGAAAAACGATAAAAACTGTTACAAAGGGGGGGAATCAGGGACTGCAAGATTGAGATAAAGTGGCAGGGAGTGTCTGACAGTATATTAAAGAAGCCTGAGGTGGATTCAAGACCACGCAGCCTTTCCATTTAGCACATCAACATTTAATATCGCCGACCGCGGGCTTCTGAGCAGAGCTTTGGGCATCGGCACTCATTCTTTTACAAATTAAGCAACGCTCTCTGGGCGCTAAGGTGAACTGAGGTTGTCAAAATGTAATAGGCCTTTTCGACAAGCCATTGTAATTGTTAAATGTGCTGCTGGAGTCAGTCAGGTAGTAAAACTAACTTGAGTGAATTCCACTTGCTAAAAGAGGACCTTATCCGTGTGTTAGATAGGAAATCATATCTGTCGATAGATCACACTTCGGCCCGTGCAGGTAAGAGCGGTGGGGCCGGGTTGGGTGGGATTCGACAGACAACCACGAGGGAAAATTAAATAAATAATTAATTTTCCCTCGTCTTCGTCTATCGAAATCCCCCCTCACCTAGCCCCACCGCCCCACCGCTCTTACCTGCACGGGCTTCAGCTGCTATATGTTATGGGTGCCACACTAGCCTTCAAATCGTGGCTGTCGTAGTCCTCTGAATAAAACAGAATTTGTTTAAATTGAATTGCTTAGGACATAGTTTTTTAAATATTTATTTGCTAGAATGACAGCTTTTGACTTACCCCTATGTCAACAATACATTTTATTACATCAAAACCCACAACGCACTAGTCAATATAGTTAACTCAGCTTTGTAATCAGGGCCGGACTGGAAACCGTAATTGGCCCTGGCTAAGAGCTCGGCCGGCCCTTGGGGGGGGGTGGGCGGGGCGAGCTCTTTGCTGGGGCCGATTACGGTTCAGCCGGCCCCCAGTAACAAAAATGGCCCCCCAGGAGTCTAAAACCGGCCCCCCACCCTGGCGGCCCACCGGGGAAATGCCCGGTGCCCGCTACGGCCAGTCCAGCCATGTTTGTAATTTCATCTCAATTATGGGCCCCCCAAAGTAAAGTAAAGAGATCAAACGGTTTGAAATACTGGTTTCTAAAGCAGCAACAAAAGATGTTGAGTGGAATGTTTTCAACAGTGTCACCCACTGGGTAATTGCTCCAGTCAAGGAACAACCGCATGAAAATCATGGCCGGACTGGGTAACTAAAGCAGCTCTGACAAAAATGCTCAAACCGATCCTCTTCCTTAGCTGCCCTCACTTAATCTCCTCGCGCTCTCTCTCCCTCGTTTCCCATGCATGCACTCTCTCCAGTCCTTGCGCGCTCTCTCCCTCGCTTCCCAAGCATGCACTCTCTCTCACTCTTTCCAGTCCTCGCGCTCTCGCTCTCTCGCTTCCCATGCATGCACTTTCTCTCACTCTCTCCAGTCCTCGCGCTCTCTCTCCCTTGCTTCCCATGCATGCATTCTCTCTCACTCTTTCCAGCCCTCTCGTTCTCTTTCTCCCTCGCTTCCCATGCATGCATTCTCTCTCACTCTCTCCAGTCCTCACACGCTCTCTCCCTCACTTCCTATGCATGCACTCTCTCTCACTCTTTCCATTCCTCGCGCTCTCTCTCGCTTCCCATGCATGCACTCTCTCTCACTCTATCCAGTCCTCACGCTCTCTCCCTCGCTTCCCATGCATGCACTCTCTCTCACTCTCTCCAGTCCTCGCGCACTCTCTCCCTCAATTCCCATGCATGCACTCTCTCTCACTCTCTCCAGTCCTCGCGCGCTCTCTCCCTCGCTTCCCATGCATGCACTCTCTCTCACTCTCTCCAGTCCTCGCGCGCTCTCTCCCTCGCTTCCCATGCATGCACTCTCTCTCTCACTCTTTCCAGTCCTCGCGCTCTCTCTCGCTTCCAATGCATGCACTTTCTCTCAGTCTCTCCAGTCCTCGTGCTCTCTCTCTCGCTTCCCATGCATGCATTCTCCCTCACTCTCTCCAGTCTTCGCGCGCTCTCTCCCTCGCTTCCCATGCATGCACCCTCTCTCACTCTCTCCAGTCCTTGCGCGCTCTCTCCCTCGCTTCCCATGCATGCACTCTCTCTCACTCTTTCCAGTCCTCGCACTCTCTCTCTCGCTTCCCATGCATGCACTTTCTCTTACTCTCTCCAGTCCTCGCGCTCTCTCTCCCTTGCTTCCCATGCATGCATTCTCTCTCACTCTTTCCAGCCCTCTCGTTCTCTTTCTCCCTCGCTTCTCATGCATGCATTCTCTCTCACTCTCTCCAGTCCTCGCGCTCTCTCTCGCTTCCAAAGCATGCACTCTCTCACTCTCTCCAGTCCTCGCGCTCTCTCCCTCGCTTTCCACGCATGCACTCTCCCTCACTCTCTCCAGTCCTCACGCTCTCTCGCTTGAAATGCATGCACTCTCTCTCACTCTCTCCAGTCCTCGCGCTCTCTCCCTCGCTTCCCATGCATGCACTCTCCCTCACTCTCTCCAGTCCTCGCGCTCTCTCTCGCTTCCAATGCATGCACTCTCTCTCACTCTCTCCAGTCCTCGCGCTCTCTATCGCTTCCAATGCATGCACTCTCTCTCACTCTCTCCAGTCCTCGCGCTCTCTCCCTCGCTTCCCATGCATGCACTCTCCCTCACTCTCTCCAGTCCTCGTGCTCTCTCTCGCTTCCCATGCATGCACTCTCTCTCACTCTTTCCAGTCCTCGCGCTCTCTCTCGCTTCCAATGCATGCACTCTCTCTCACTCTCTCCAGTCCTCACGCTCTCTCCCTCGCTTCCCATGCATGCACTCTCTCTCACTCTCTCCAGTCCTCGCGCGCTCTCTCCCTTGCTTCCCATGCATGCACTCTCTCTCTCACTCTTTCCAGTCCTCGCCCGCTCTCTCTCTCTCGCTTCCCATGCATGCACTTTCTCTCACTCTCTACAGTCCTCGCGCTCTCTCTCCCTTGCTTCCCATGCATGCACTCTCTCTCACTCTTTCCAGCCCTCTCGTTCTCTTTCTCCCTCGCTTCCCATGCATGCATTCTCTCTCCAGTCCTCGCGCTCTCTCGCTTCCCATGCATGCATTCTCTCTCACTCTCTCCAGTCCTCGTGCTGTCTCTCCCTTTCTTCCCATGCATGCACTCTCTCTCGCTCTCTCCAGCCCTCTCGCTCTCTCTCTCTCCCTACCTCAGTTTCTCTCTCTCCAAACCCCATGTGCCTGTTGCACTTAGTCTCTGGGAGATCGGAAATGAGACAGAGACACCTGCAGTGCTCCTGGGCTTTCAAAAGCAGCCTCCAATGGCTCCAGCCCACATGGTAAATGACCTATGAAACAAGCATTGGCATAGCCAATAGGTCTCGCCTTTGGGACCTTATAAGTGTTTAGCCATGCAACAGTTGATGTTGTTGCACCAAGGATATTGTGCTGGATAACTAAACACTTATAAGGTCCCAAAGGCGAGACCTATTGGCTATGCCAATACTTGAATTATGCGATTGTGCAGCAGCAGCATTTTTCGCTTAAGTATACCTTTGCCGCATTTGCCGCCTAATCCATCATCTGCTGCATAATCTGCAGATTTTAACAAACAAAAAAATTGTCTCTAGCACAAGCGGTTTAAAGGTTACTGAAAATGCAGCAACACGTGTGGCTGCACAGTGGAATGCCCTTTGCAAAGGCTTATTGGTCACCTTCTGTTGTTTATTACTATACTTGGGAGCAGAACTTGCATTAATGAGGTGCAACCTATGCCCAGACATTGTTAACAAGTATAACAACGGCAAAATAGTAAAGTAATACTACTATAACGTGCCACATTACGCCACACAATTTCTTTTTTCTTGCCACATGATTTAGAGAAAACCTGTCGCATAATTTGTCCCTTCCCTGCCCCATTATTCCAGTGGCCCTGCCGACCCTGGAGACCCGTCTCTGGAAAGGTGGCGTGTCGGTCTCCTAACGGTAAAATACCTCAGCTAGTTACACAGAATTAGCACTCCAGCACTTCCGATGGAGTGAGCAAGGAGGCAGACTCACTAGCCGATGACAACGTAAACTCTGGGGATTCAGGCGCCATCTCCCAGGAGTTTAAATGGAAATCCCACAGAAAAAGAAGGAACTATTCAAGAGTAAAGTGTGGACGTCTGCAGAAAGTAAGTGGAGTCCGCATTGACACAGTAGTCCTCCGCTATTATGTTGCAGGGAATCAGTAGGACTCATCTTCCTTGAGGTTAAATGAGTAGTCGCGTATAAATGAAATGATCATTTGGAATTCAAGTATTAATGTGCACAGGAAATGAAAGGAGTACCACTAGGCACAGGCGTCCTTCCCCAATAAATAAAATATAATCTATGGAGAAACAGGACTCATCTTCCTCGGCAATGAATGATGAACAGTGTGTGCACCGAGGGAGGAAATGACGTGTATGTGCGCAGGGGGCACCTCCAGCAGAATGCAGGAGGGGCTTCCGGGCACAGGTTGCTCCTTCCTCAGCGAGTTTGAGGATTCATCTCCGAAGCAATGACGTGAAGTGAGGCGAAATGACCATGTGAGGACCCCAGGTGGAGTCAGGGAACCACATACACATGACCCCTCCTCCTCCTCTCTCGTACCTTGATACTCTCCGCCCCCCCCACCTGCCTTCCAACTCTCCTCCCTTGCAAGGTGGGGACTCGGGTGAAACTCGCCCACGGGCTCACAGTGTATATAAATAGCTGTGCGGCTGCAAGTCGTACTGTTTACATCTTTACTTTGGGAAAAGTCTGCGGCCATGGTTAGATTAGAATAAGGGCACGAAACTCAACGAGCCTGACTTGGAAAATAATGCTAAATACGATTCAATAGCAGACAGGAAAAGGACGTTCCCACGGTCACACAGTGCATCAGCCGCGACTAAAAGTAAGCCACCCGAAACGGAAAAGGAAGAAATCCAGTCTGAAAGAGAAAATTGAAGAGAGAAACGAGAAAAGTGAAGGGAAAAGGAAACAACGAGAAAGTAAAAACAGAAGAAAAAGTAACAAGTACTTTGCTGAGGAGCGGGTGGGAGGGGGGAATAGGCAGTCAACTTCCAATGAAACTGAGTAGATGCAGAGGCTGCAGCCCGCGCCTCTAATGCACAGCATTTAAATCAATCCAGTACAATGTAGTAAATTACCTTTCTGTGTTTACGTTTAGCTGCTCTCTTCTTTAAATAAAAAGCGTGGCCACGCGGCCGCGAAAGGAATGTGAGGTATGCAGCTGGCACCCGGCCACGCTGCTGCTCGCTCCCGAGCTCCCTAGGCCAGGGGAGAGAGAAGGCGGGACATGCACCCGCCTTTGGCCAATTGCGTGCTGTCTTTCTTAGAAAGATGCGCGCAAAGGCCAATAGCGTGTGAGCAAAAAGAAAAGCACATGCTCGAGCGTGTGGTCCGAGTTGAAAGTCCTTACTAGAAGCCTCGCAGGGCATCGCATGCGCGCTGGCGCAGGCGAGACCTAAAAAGGGCCAGTCTGACCCTGATGGAAAGGAGTCTTGCTCCAGACTGTTCCTAGTAGAGCCGTACGAACTCTGATTTGCACATAGCTGGCCTCTGTCTGTAGCAGCATGCAGCCCGAGTAACCAGTTACCACTCACTGAAATTAAGTTAAGCATCCCACCCATTACGTTTATTTCAAATAAAGGACAGGAAAGTATTTGAGCTTTCCTTTCTGGCTCCTGCTCCTAGTAAGTGGTGAGAAAAACTGTAAACTTCTTTTTTGAATTTGTGTGAATTGCCTTTTGAGTGGCCTGAAGTTATCAACCATTGCAATTTATGGGTTTGTGAAGTTGGCTGACTTTTAAATCATTGCTTGATAGATAAGTCTACAGGAAAAATATACAATTTGTGCCAGAGAATTTTATCCCAAAAGCTTTTTTTGGTAGAGAATTCCCGGCTTTTTCAATTTGAAAATTTAAAGCCCACATGCCTGGCCGTACATTAAAATGGATGGAACCTCATTCATTTTTGGCCAGAAGCACTGATGGCTAGGCCAGCTATTTGTTTCTAAATTAAGCAATTTGTCATTTTTTTGGGTGTCCACCAGCGAGTGAAGTTTTGTGTTGGCAATTTAATTTTTATAACTGAATTATAACCTTTCTTCACCGGGTAAGATGGACTATCATTTCTGGTTGCTTTTCATATTTCCATAATATCTATTTTTAAATGAATAACCCTTTGACAAATTGGAAACGAAAGTGTTATTTAAGACAAGATTCATCCAGTTTTTTGTCTTTTTCATTTTTTAATCTAAAAATCGAATTATATTTAATCTAAGTGAGCTTTTATATTGTGAACAGATAGTTATTAACTTATGGTGTGTTCTTATGATTATCATATGTCTCCCTGCACAATTAGTGTTGTATTTAAATGTATTTCATATACAGAAATCGGATTACGTTTGCTTTCTATATCACTTTCCTAATATGATCCTCTTGCTATGATCAGATAATGATACTGAGGCTGTGGAAATGCATTGACTAAAAATGAAATATGTATGCTTGAATTAAAAAAGCACGTTTTGCTCATTTATGTGTACTGTTACTAAACACTTTGCTATAATGCATTTCTTAGGAAGACAGTTCTTTGGAACAGTAAATCTAAACAAAACATATTCATCAGAAGTTGTGGAACCAGGGTCTGCAGCATATAAAGAGTTATATCAGGACGTCCAAATCTTTGTAAGTTATTGCCTGTTTTGTTAACTTCAATCATACTAGTTTTGAAAATGCTTGATTTAATACATTAAGTAGAATTAGAGTTCTATGCATTTTGCAGGCGTGGGGTATTTGACTGGTGGGATCCAGGAATACACCACCCAAGTTACTAATGCAGTACCTGACCGCCTGTTCTTGGCCCTCGACCCCCATCTGTTTCTCATGTGCAGAGAAGACACTGTGAGTCAGATTAAGAGTTTGGTGGAAGCTTTACTCTGTCATAAACGCGACGGATATCCCATCCGCTTCATTGCCAGTGCATTATATCCTATGGCACTTGTAATACCGTGGACGTCACGTTTGTGAGCAGTACCCGTCCGCAATGCTCTAAAGAAGACCCTCTCTTTCCAATATCAGTCTTTTTATACAGTATTGTGTATTAATGCAGCTGTTCTTTTTATAATTCTTGCATTATTTAATCTTAGTCCTCTTGTTGAATATGTAGCGTACACTGCATTGTTTGTGTATTTCAAAGGGATTATTTAGCACTCGGTCGACAAATGTTTTGCCGTGAACGTAGGTGTGTTCTCTCCTTTATCAAGCCTTTCAAATAGTAGCTGTGGGATTTCCAGTTTAACACATGGTAAGGTCAGAAAACATCCACTGCAAGCAAATATTCTCTATATGCTAAATCTGAAAAAACTAGGATAAGGTAAGTACATAAGTAAATAGTAAATTTCTATAGCACATAATGCACTAGAGCCTTTCTGGGCACTCCGGTGCAAGATTGCATGAAATTCTTATGAGAATAGAAGCATCTTAGCCATAAGTCAACAGCTCTAGTAGGAAGGAGGGTTCTGTCCTTAGTGAAGTAGGAAGTTTGTTTCATAATTTAGGATCAAGGTGGGGATGCTGCTCCTTCCTATTCGTGCATGTTTTACGTGGGAAGCCTGGGCTTGGGCATCTTAGCAGGCGGAAAGATTGGATAGTAGATTTTTCCATATAAATGTTCTGGGAAAGTATTGGAAAGGGCCATGTCCGCCATTTACAGGCACTTGAAAGTAATCCTACCCTCAACATTGGGGCAGTGAAGTTTGATTCAGGCTGTAGACATAGGAGCTCCATTTTTTAGGGTCATGATCAGTCTTACCCCATAATTGTGCTTGACCTGCACCTAGTAAGCAAGAATTCTTTTTAGCCCTAGATACAAGTGTAGGAACCTGTGTGCAGAGGAAACGGACTATACGGACACAAGGTTTTATGCTAAACTATTCTTTATTGAACTGCCCTCTCTATTACTGTTCTGTTTTTTACAGGGGAGCTAGTCTCCACCCATGATGTCCCCTTCACCCACTATAGCAGAAAATCCCAGTTTTTTCTTGATGCCTCTAATTCTATCAAATTGGAGTTTGTTGAGTGAGTCAAGCTTCTCCCAGTACTGAGGAATTTGTAATGCCTGTTTTTGTGTGGCACCAGCTTTCATGGCGTGGGTTGTGTGGCTGGTGATTGCCCTGGACCATCGCCATATGGTCCACTGTGTTTAGAGTGGGGAAGATTAGCTAAGTCTGCTGTTTATTTTGGTGATTGTTTGTGAGGACATTTTCTTGAGATTGCTGTGACTCTTGATTTTGTGACAGCATGCTCTCTGAGACTGCCATATCTACAAATGATTTCCTACAGGAAATTTCACTTCACTAGGGTGAATTTGGAGATCTTGTTGATTCAATTGGGTGTGATGAGATGCTCCTTGATTTTTGAGATGAATCCCCAGCCATTACCTATCAGCTGTTCTCGGATTTCTCATCCACATGAAGCACTACTTGGAACTAGACGATCTTACTCATATCTGACAAATTCCATTCTTTCTTATCCTAGTTTGATGACTGCTGTTGACAATGTTGATGAGAATTTGTTTATTTGTCAATTTGGGTCATGTGGTATTGTCTCCGTTTTCCCTTGTTTGACTGATCACTGATTCTCAGTTCTAGCCCCTGTGTGTTGTCTTTCTCAGATACATTTGTATTCTGAGTTCCAAGGTGTGGTTACATTGACAAATCTTCACTGGCTTGTGCCCTCTTCTCTTAGGCCTGCTATTGTCCGTCCCACTTTTATGGAAGATACCATTGCTGAACACCTCCTCACTTGTGCTCATGAGGCTTGATGTCTCTTGTCCTCTCAGTTCCTTGATGTTTCTGCAACTCAGTCTGTTTCTAGATGGCCAGTATTCTGCCTCACCTTCATCTTCAATTGTGGTCATTTGCCACCAAAATTGCATGTCACGTCTTTGGTTGTGAAATTTGTGGACTGACCAAGATTTTTCTTTTTCCTCACTCCCCTTTGCTTCTCTCTCAGTCTCATGTGTCTATCCTTGATGGTGTGTGAGTCATCCCCTCTCTTTTTCTTAATTATTGATTTGAGGTGTGATACTTCATGTTTGGCCAGTGCACGTTTATTGCCCCCTTTATGGTTGTTGTTTTTGAGCAGTTTGAATTGCATGGTTGATGACAGGCAACGATGATGATTAAAAACGAATTGCAGAGACATTTTAAGGCATGGGCAAAGGGGGCAATTGTCAGGGGTCCCCACTTTCCAACGCCCCCTTGATAAAGTGACCTTTCTCCCCCTCTAGCTATCGGAATCTCTATCTGCCTATCTCCACCTATGACTTTCTCTACCCAGTCTTACTTTTAGGAATTTAGGAGTTCCAGGAAAGACTTTCAGCTGTTTTTGTGTAAAAGATAAACTATACTTCAACATTGTTTGTCATAATGTAGTCACAAACTATCAGGAAATTGATAATAAAATTTAAATTTGTTTCGAACAGGGGTCCCCAAAATATACCTTGCCCAGGGCCGCAAAAACCATAAGATGACGCTAACTGATTGACATCTTCATTTGTGAATGTTTTAAAAGAGCAACGTTGTACCAGGGATTGTATCCTTACAGGAAAAGCTTCATAGAACTCCCCCAGTTCCTGGCATGCCAGGTTGAAAATGTAATGTTCTTGACCCACATTATTTTCAGGGTTGAAGTTTGCACACATTGCTTCTTTGCTTTGCTTTTTTTGTATGTCTCAGTCTTTCAGAATGTTCGGAGTGCTTGCAATCATGCCCTACTAGATCAATAAGAAGCTGCAATTTTTCTTGTCTCTTGCTTTATCATGAAAGATATCCAGAGACTGCATCCAGCCACCTCGTATGGCTTGTCCCAAATGTCTTTGTGTTAGCTTCTCTGACTGACTTTAGCACTTTGAGGTTGGGAGGCAATCTTCGTATTTCTGTTTCTTCCTGCCTAATGATGTAATGTGATAACATGTTGCTACTTTGCGTTGTTAAATAAAGTATCTCCTTAATGTGCTTTTCTACTGGTATCATTGCTGGAAATCTCTTTCAGACTTTGACCTTTTTAGGTCGAAGCCTACCAGACTGTGGAGCTGTCTGGTTGCTAAAGACTTCTTGGGGATGTTCTGAAAGCTTCCCTGGGAATGCATTTCACCCATTACTTACCATTGGTTTTGTGCTTTGTAACTCACATTTGCTTGCTTTCTATTTTCTGGCTTTATTTGTTATAGGCTGTCCGGCATGTGTTTGTCCCACCTGTGGTGCATACCCTGTTTACTGTATTCTTCAACAAGTGTGTGCTTTCTGTAAACAGGCATTTAAATGTTGTTCTTATCTTGTCACATTTGCTGTGCATTCAAAGACAGAGGTCAAATATCATGTTCTGTCTTCTGAGGGCGGTTGGTTCTTTTCTTTCTCTGACTTAAGTGGGAGGACTTGTGTGACAATCTGGTGGTGTGAAAGGAAATACTTTTTTAGACACTCACTCAACAAAATGTAAATAACTGTAAATGAACTGTGCAAATATTTCTGAATATATCAGAATTAGGAAAGCACTAATGAAACAAATATTTTTGTAATTCTGAAGTATGGTGGATTTTTTTTTAATACAATCAAAACAAATCAATACACTAGGGGATTCCATTTCCACACATTATCATTTTTGCTCTGTATAGTTTTATCATTAAAACTGTATGACTGTGCAAATATCATGGCCATTTCAAATGAAAATGTGCTATCAGGAAAGGCAGTGTACTACGAACACCATGCATACTCCACTCTATGCCACTCTACTCCACTCTACTCCTCTCCACTCAACGTCAATCAACGCCACTCCATTCTATCCCATTCCACTGTATGCCACTCTTCAGCACTCTACTCCACTCCACTCTACGCCACTGCACTCTATACCGCTCTGCTCAACTCTACGCCACTTTAAGCCACTCCACTCTATGCCACTGCACTCTATGCTACTGCACTCTCCGACATGCCTCTCTATCCCACTCCACTCTACTCAACTCCATGACATCTACAATACTCTACTCCACTCTACGCCACTTCACTCGACGACACTCTATTCTATGATGCACCACTCTCCGACACTCCACTCTATCTCACTCCACTCTAATCCATTCCACACTACGCCACTCTATGACACTCTGCCACTCAACTCTGCAAAACTCTAATCCACCTTATGCCACTCTACACTACGCCACTTAACTCTACTGCACTCAACACCACTTCACTCTAGGCCACTCTACTCCTCTCTATTCCACTCCACAACACTCTTCCACACTCCACTTATGACACACCACGACACTGTACGCCACTCCACTCTACTACACCTCACTACACTTTCCTCCACTCGATGACACTCTACGCTATGCTACGCCACTCCACTCTGACATTTTACTCCACTCTAAGCAACACCACTCCACGCTTCTTCATTCTACTCCACTCCACGACACTCCACTCTATGACACTTTACTCCACTCAATGCTATGCCATTTTTTGACACTCCACTCTACGCCTCTCCACTCTACGTCACTCCACTCTATGACACTCTACTTCACTCTACGCCATTCTACTTTACAACACGGTACTCCACTCTATGCCACTCTATACTACTCTATGCCACTCCACTCTATGACACTCTACACCACTCTACACCACTCTATGCCACTTAACTCTAGGCCACTCTACTCCACTCCGCCCCCCTGCGCTGTCCCTTAAACTACCCCAACACCTTCCACCGCCCTAAAACCCACCGACCCCCTCCCAGCCCTAAAAACTATCCCAACTACCAATTCTCCTCCCAAGCCCTAAGGCCTAAAACCCTGCACTACCCCGCCCCCCGGGCTGTCCCTTAAATTGAACCCAATCCCCTTCCCCTGCCCTAAAACCTACCCCAACCCCCGCACCAAAAACAAACCCAACTACTGTTATATTCCATATAGGTACCCCAATATAGGCTCAGGTAACATCCTAACCCTTCACCTATATTCTTCCCTACATTACATACATAATGGTTCTTAGGGACTGACCTTTTACCTAGGTACGACACTGCAATCAGAACGCAAGGTTTTCCCTGGTAAAAGCCTCATACATTATGCATGAGGATTCTTGGAAACTCTGCAGGACTACCATCTCCTGTATAATAACTATGTGTAAAGTTAATTCCTGGCGTCATCCTAAGTCCGACAAGTGGCACAGCAAGGTAGAACCCCCGGGGAGACCTTTGTGTATATAAAATCACATCTTGCTTAGACAAGTAGAGGAGATCAGGATTTCCCTGCCGACACACTGACGCGAGACGCTGAGGTTCCTGCATGCAGATACTCCAGCTCGCAGTGGTCTAACATCCCTTGCGGGGTGTCCAACTCGAGACCAAGACGGGGTCCCACAGTCTCTCACTTCAGGTAATGGGGTTGACTTTATTCTAGAGGGATTCTTGGCTTAACACCTACATACATGCTAGGTACACTTAGGTACATCTAGTTAGGGTAGCATCGTAGGAGTACGCATTTTATTGTCCTGTATTTTATATACTTGATTGTATTCATGATTATAGCAAAATGGTAGAAATCTACCATCCTTTTACTTTCTTAGTGCTTCTAATCATTTATATCTGTTACTGTCTAATGGTTGTTTCAGCACACCTATTTTACACTAGAATAACGACTGTTCAATAAATGCTTATTGAAATACGTCCATACCGTTTATTCTGTGTATCTCTCTGAGACTAAGTGAGCACGAGTGACTGAGCGAAAAGTAGTGCACTGTTTCCACGGTCCTGAGGGATCAGGGTTGTCATGTTCGATAGTTGCCAAGAACTATTCTCTCCTTGGTAAGAGGAGTTTCTAGTGGCACTGTGGGCTAGCTGGTACACAAGCCAACATACCCGGTGGGGGTGTCTAGAATCAGTCTGACACCAATCCTACAGTGTATGTTGTCTAAACGCGCATATCCTATATAGGTTTTATAGGAACTACACGACATGGCGCCGCCAACGTTGGTTGGGTACTTATTTAACAGTCAAATCTGAGTAGTTCAGTTGTGCTATTCTCAGAGACCTCTACTCACATTTCCCCAGAGACATCTGGAGTGGGAGGGAACAAAAATCCGCCACAGCTGAGTAGGCAAAATCCTATGTATTGGCTGTTGGTTAATCAAGGTTGAAGGACACGTTGTTCCTATTGTGCATAACACCTTATCTCATTTCCCTTGAAAAAACTCTTCTTACTAAAAACAATTACTGAGCAACAGGATATTGCTGTGCATAACCCTAAATCTTTCAGCCGAAGAAGATGCAGACGCAATACAAATTACAGAAAATGTTAGAAATGCCATCACCCTAAAACTAGCTTCATATGGTTTAACCTGCGAGGGGTGGGCCGGTAACCTTCGTGATTGAGGCATACGAATCATTTAGAACAGAGGTATTCTATTCATGGGTTACATTCCCAAAGGCAAATGCACAAACAAAGACATTTCATTACTACACTGATGATGACATATCGAACTAATATTGTCCGTACGAGGACATTGAAGATCCTCTCACTTATCCGGAGCATCTATACTGGTTTAAAGGCGCCCTCCCCCATACAAGAAATAAAGTAAGACTCGGTCCAGTCGAAAGAGATGGAGCAACATGGCCGGTACTAGCGGCCTACACACCACATCCTGACATTGAAACAATGCCAGCAGGAGACTTATTTACACTTCATAAAGAACTAATAAGATTGTACAGAAACATGACACAGTTCGTGATGAGAACACTCACAGTTCAGCCAGCAATGGCTACATCAACAGGTCCGATTCAAACATCAACAACTAAAATGAAACCGCAAACATTACATGCAGTGATGGGTAAAATGCCCACTAAACGTGAACAAATGCCATTCTGGGTGGCTCAAAAAATAACACAGCTAGAGGCGGTATTTCCAAACACCAGCCCACATGAAAAACACAGAGGGGCCAATTCCGATTCGGGCCGGAAATCTCTCCGACCGAGCCGGACCCGGAGAGATTTCCGACCGAATCGGACCCGTGCAGACCGACCGAACGAGTACGATGCGCACGTATGCCATCGGACTCGAGTCTGTCGGACTCCCATTGAAGTCAATGGGAGCCTGTCGTACAACGCGTACGCGGGCTCCCATTGACTCAATGGGTGCGATGCGGACAAGTGCGCCCCCTACAGCGTGTACGCGGCGAAGCGGTTCGCGCCGTACACGCACAGGTAGGGGGACCCATGGGTCCCCCCTGTGTGCGACTCGCGCGGCTACGCGTACAGGGGGTCCGACACGGACCCCCAAAGTACGGCTCCGACAGCTCTTTCGAGCCGGAGTGCGCGGCTCGGTCGGACTGCTCGCGGCGCGCATCGTACTTACCCGGCCGGGGAACGTCTCCATTGCGCGGTGCGAGTCGAGTCCGAGCGAGTCGGTCGGTGCTGTTAGACCCGGGAACGAGTCGGTCGGAGCGGTCGGGACGCCCGGACGAGTCGGTCGGCGAATACGCATCGTACTCGCTCGCCCGGACGCGCGTACGAATCGGTCGGGAAATAGGGCTTCGAATCGGATCCGGTTAAGCCGAATCCGATTCGGAGCCCTACCGGCCGAGATCGGAATCGGCCCCAATATGTTAACAATTTGCTTGCCCATGGGGATAACACCCCAGATAGAGGATTGTACCTATTGGGGTACAGTTTTCGCTGCCATATATACTAGGACTCATAGTATCCAGTCATTAGCAGTAACACCAGATGTATTAAGACAAATACAGAATGAGTATGGAGCAGAACCTGCTCTGAACTTAGGGATGAAGTTACTAGGTAATTTTGCCCAGGTATCAGCTATAATATTAGCAAATATTAAAGGGGAGGCAGCATCAGTGGCAATACGCCAATGCCTACGTGAGTTCACTTCTCTACAACAGGAACATGAATTACCTAAATTAATTGAAACTGCTTATGCAGAATTAGGCAGAGACAGTTTGGGGGCTAGAGCAATAAAATGTCAACTGATGGGTAGTCCCGAAAAGGATACCTTTAAGCAAGCACCTGCTTCGTCAAAAAAGAAATGGGATAATAACAAACAACAAAAGAATAAAGAGAATAGATCTCAATCCAGAGGTAGGTCTTCTCAACAGGAGCCCTCCGAAAGGAGGTATAACCTTAGGAATAGGGACAACATTAGAAAACCTGACAGGTATCAGGACACTGATACACGTTCCTCTCGTTCCTTTCAGGGTTCATCTAAAAACTCTGAGAGGGAAGGACGGTCGGAACACAGACAAGAAGAGCGTACAAAGTCCAGAGACGCAAAACGCACTTCAGACTATACTTCAAAGAAAGAAGAAAAACCAAAATCAAAACCTCAATTCAAAAAGAAGAAAGTATCAGGTCTCAAAGTTAGACATGCCCAGATTTCTGAGGACTCAACTACTGAGCGGGGAATGAGCTCTGACGATGCTAGACAGTGCAGCAGAAGTAACAATAGCTCGCCAGAACCTAATGGAATTTCTGGTGACAGCGGAGTTGAATGAACATATCACGGTGGAAATGCCTGATACTAGGGTAAGTGTCCCACATAGCTTACATGAAATAATACTACAAATGGAAGGGGACAAGCCCAGAAAAATTAAAGGTCTCTTTTGGGAGAACCTGACTTTTGGCTACAACATTCTTTTAGCTGAAAGAGATTGGCCGCCTACTATTGTTATGGATTGCCCAAAGGGAGAAACAGTAATTATGCCAGCTTTTTCCAACCTCGTTCCCCAAGATTTAAAACACACATACGCGCTGGAGTGGGTGGTAGCCCTTGCTCCTGCACTATATCGCAACCATGTTGGGTGGGATGAAGATTCAACCCACCACGTGATACCACTAAAATCTACTCCAACTCCACATAGACAGTATCCAATAAAACAGGAAGCGAAAAAATAGGTCAGGGAGATCTTAGATCAACTTGAATATCGGGGTGTGATTGAAACTTGCACCTCTTCAATGAATAATACTTTGTTTCCCGTAATGAAACCCTATAATTCATATTGTCTAGTTTTAGACTACAGACATCTAAACTCATGCACAAAAACATTTGCAGTACAAAACGCACACAGTGCCGCATTGTTGAATAACATTGTGCGGAAAAAATATAAAACACCACTAGATATCGCAAATGGATTTTTCTGCCAAAATATAGCACCTGAGAGCAGATAATTGACAGCATTCTCAGCGCTGGGGTCCCAGTGTCAATTTTGTTGACTCCCCCAGGGGTATAAGAACAGCCCGGGGTTGTTTTCCGCCAGGGTAACTGAGTTACTTCAGAATCTGGATGAAGAGGCACTGTCCTATGTAGATGATATTTATCTGGCAGATGATGACCTAGAGGAACACTTGACCAGGGTGAGCACCATAATTTTGGGATTCGCCTCTGAGGGCTACAAATTCAACTTAAAAAAATCAAAAATAGCCCACCTCAGTGTCCTATTTTTGGGATATGAGCTTTCAAGTGAAGGCAAGAGCTTGGCAGCTAACTTTTTAGAAAAGTGTGCGCTGCTCCAACCTCTAAAATCATTGAAAAATTTACAATCCATACTGGGATTCCTGAATTTTGGTAGAACATACATTTTGGATTACGCAGAAAGGGTTAAACCTTTCTACGACCTCATAAGACCTGATTTTTCAGTTAGGCAATGGACACAGGAACACACAGATATCCTTCGTTCCCTACAAGCTGACATGATAGCGTCCAGACACTTACAGACACGAGTAAATGTCTGCAATCTAGTAATCCGTATAGTTGCGGGTCAATCTGGGTACACCTACCCACCATACAATGAAGTCGAAACAGTACCCATAGCATACAAATCACACTTGTACACAAACGCTGAGATGCGTTTTGCATCTACAGAAAAAATTCTGACAGCAGTACAGACTGCTGTAGTGAGAGAAAGAGAACTGGCTCAGGGAAAACGAATAGTTGTCGTGACCCCAGTACCAGCCTTAGAGGCTGCTACAAAGGCTAGCATTCCAAATGCTAAAGCTTTACATCAAAGATGGATACAATGGGCAAATTCTCTCACTGCATCAGATGTAGAATACAGATACGACCCAAGTCTAAAGACACAAGCGTTTTTGCAATATGAACAGGAATATCCTCTCCCGAATGAAATAATGCCTCTAGATCAGTATGAATACATAATTTACACTGACGGATCTGCCCAGCCAGCCATTGGAAGTAAACAACAATACAGAGCTGCATGTGCGATTGTAAAAGGTCGTATGCAGGACGGCAAGTTCCATCCAAGCTCAGCTGTCAGAATTAAAAGCTCTATTACTGGCACTGATAAATACGGATCGAGAATTCCCCACACTAAATGTGCGTGATTCTTTTTACTGTGTCCAGTCATACAATGAATATCTTCACCACTGGGGACAAAATGGGTTTAAAGACTCAAAAGGTGGCACAATTAAGCATAAACTGCTATGGGAACAGGTAGTTGAGTTGAAAAACGATCTACCAAGAGCTTGCGTGATACACACGCTGAGTCATCAACGTGATGGCGTTCATGTTGAAGGGAATTAATTGGCTGATGAAGCCGCAAAAGGGGCAGTACGAACTGCGTCCGTAGCTGCAATCACTCGTTCAAAAACGTGAATAGAAGGACAGATAATGGTAGCTGTCATTGCATCACGCAAAGACAATAAGGCATTGCCAAAAGGTTTTCCACTCAAGTACTCCTACAAGTTAGATGCAAATAACGTTCCATTTGCTCAGATTCCCGGAGTGGGGTATAGAGTAATACCAAACATGGATCGCAGAATAGGCTTAATTTTAGCTGCACACGAGGGACTTGGTTCTGCGCACGCAGGAGTGTTGGTGACAGTTTCTTTACTGAAACAACGCTATTGGTAGCCAGGGTTAACGAAGCAGACCAAAGATTATGTCTTAAAGTGCGACATCTGTCAACAGATGAAGGGCTCCACCATAACACGTCCAGCGCAGACACCATTGCTTATATCAGACAGACAGATCGCTTGTGTATATCTGGACCACTGCGGCCTCCTACAATCTGATGGGGCTTACAAATATATCATGGTTGCAGTGGATTCATGCTCGAGATTCCTATGGGTATGGCCTCAGCGATCGGCTGACGCTCGAACTGTTATCAAAGATTTGCGAGTCTTTATAGGGACATACGCAGTTGGCACATTACATTCTGACTGTGGCCCCTCGTTCAGCTCTAGGGCTTACAAGGAAGCCATGGGAGGTTTAGGTGTAGCATTGCAGTACTCCTCTCTGTACCATCCAGAGGGAAATTCAGTTGTGGAGAAGAAAAACCGGGACTTAAAGCAATAATTACCAGCTAGAGTATTAGGTTCGGGTGGTAGTTGGTACAGCGGGCCCTCAACAATATGCCAAGAAGTTCTCTAAGGGGTGTCACTCCTTATGAGGTCCTATTTGGGACGAGAATGTGGGTACCTGATCTCGATTGTGAAGGCACAGTGGTGGATGAAAAACCTTTTGACATCAATAAACGTTTGGCTGTTTTACAGGATCTGAATGAATCCAGGGCACTACAGAGCAATGTGCAGGTAAAGAGGACCACCACTGGGGAAGTCAAGTCAGTCACGGCAAGACCTGTCTGGATCCCTAAAGTCAGGGATCTGGTCAGAGAAAAGATTACGGACAAAAAAGAATTTGGACCATCATACAGAAAGCCTGTCCTGGCCATTGAAGGAACAAGAACTGTATTTCTGCCGCCTCTTGCCGGAAAAAAGGAGAAAAGATTCATCTCCATTGATCTGATAAAACCACACTATGTGGCCGATACTGTATAGTAGGCCTTGTGGGCTCCTGGGTAGCCGACGCCCTCCTCTCGCTACCATACAGGAAGTTCAGACGGAAAGGCTCATCACGTTTGAAGAGTCACCTATACGGAATGATGGACTATGCAACAATGCCATGGAACTCGTTCCTCTTGATACAGAAATTCGAAATCAAATTGAAAGACAAATTTCAATTCGACCTAACACTGATGTCTACATAAACATGCCTCAACAAGAACCATCTACAAGTTAAAAAAAAACTGCTGAGCTACCAAAAATTGATCGAACTGCACCTGGCTATTTCATCGACTTCGATACCTTTTCCTTGGATCCGAGTGAACCTGAAACAACGCCAGCCCCAATATCTCGTCAACAACAAATCAAAGACTTCTTCATTTTTCTTAAAAATACTTACTTGGTGTCACCTTGGCTAGAACTTTGGATAATCACTGGGATACATTTCTTTCCTTTCTGGATAGGCTTAGTAACTGTCTTCTGCTTACTTATTAATCGAACTTACCTCCGCCAAAGCTCTGCAGCATTAAAAGTGAACTTGATCCTGAAACCTCATGTTTCATCACATCGTGAACAAAGAGACTTGTCATCAGTGAACATTACAGCAGTTCCTATACCTGATGGTATAGTATGGGACAAGGTTGATTATGATATTTTTGGTCCGACCGAACTTTTAAAAAGACCTCATTTTTTTAAAATGTCCTTAAATTATATCATTACCTCCAGTACATTTTCCGATGATTGGGATTTGAAACTATGAACAATATGTTGTCTGATTTAGAACAATCTGCCGCATTTTCTAGCAATGAAATGTTAGAAGACACATCAGACTTTAACACAATGTATTGTTATCAACATTATGGTCATCATTTCCTACACAAATCCAGTACCCCTAGGAATGTTTTCACATATCACCAATGGGAACATTGCCCTACACCACTGAAAAGTAGTTCGAAAACATTTGCACCAAAATTTTCATATTTTTCAGGGTTTAACGTTTCAGACCCGACCTCATATTACTATAAGGTTGCACCAAGATCCCCACAGAAAAATATACTGACTAACACCACGCAGATTTACTCTGCTTCCTTTATTACCCAACTGTCTGAACAGGGTTCGACTTATGGAAAGACACTATAGACTTAAAATCAGTCTGGGGTTCTAGAGACTAGGAAGTCCAGGGAACAGAAGCGCTATTTAGAGCATGCCTCATTCCTCAGCAGATGATATTTCTAAATGATACTGTGCAACAGATTTCCTGTCTTGGAATAGCCAAGAACAAGGATTTGAACACACCTCAGATTGCAACACCATCACATGCCGGGGTAATTTTACATCTTAAGAAGGGGCTACAATAGATGACATTTTACAATACAATAGATCAGACCCCAATTAGAAGGGATGATTGGTTTGGCCCACAGACACAAACAGATGTCAAGGAAAATTCAGGGGTACCACCGAAGGGTTCAGTATCCATAGGCCAGACCCACGCTATGTACAAAGAGAACATCCAGGGGTGGTGACATCATACAGTGTTGGGAAGTTATGCCTCGATTGGCTAAAAACCTCAACACTAACACAGGTGAAACAACACTTATCCTTACTTACAGAGGATGTGGACCTACGGGATTTTTTATTAGGTCTCAGAAAGCCACGTCAAAAACGTTTCTATTATGCTGTCTATAATGAAATTTGGGAAATCTCCCAACAAGAACCAGCGGAGAGACTACGAGAAATAGATAGGATTAACTTAGAAAAGGCGTTAGCTGTAGTTGACAATGGCATGACTATGTTAACTTCCAGGATTTCTCCTCTGGGCAACATTGTATCTTCTGCTATTGATGTACTAGAACAAGATTTGTCCATACTACAGCACGGGCAATCACAATTACGTTCTATTATGTTATTGAGCTGGACGCTGCAATCATTGCGCGCAGGTTATGTGCCTTGGCGTTTTATTAACAGTACGTCACTGTTTTCTGCATACCATCTAACGGAAAAACAGATGAAAATGGCACAGAGGAGAGCAAAATATACAATGCTGCGTATTGAAAAACTGGACAGATTACCTTTTACTGTGGCAGAATCACCGTCCACAGAGTGGTTGATCCATGGCCATATAACATTACCGGTCACAACTTTCCAGTTTCAGTACTGCCTAGAACAACAAAAGGCAGGCAGATATGAAGAAATGGGTAGGGAATTCATCAAGGAATCTTGGGAATTACTTTACAGATTTCAATGCAGGAGTGGGGATCTAGAAGTGTTTCTAAGCGGTACAAACTGTGAGAATGCTTTAAGTGGATCTCTCATACGCTAGAATATTATGCTGCACGGGGCCTGCAATGGTTCAGTAGCGAACCTATCCTGTCACTTGAGAGGTACCCCAGCAGCTGTGATTACCCCGGTATTCAAGCTACTTTCAAATGGGAGTTACTTGATGCTGAACGATCAAGGTTGTTGTGGGATGCTTCCGGGCTTCGCATATCTTGTCACCGTGAGCTCCAGGGTTACTTGCTGTATGCAAGTATTGTTTCCACCGACACACACAGTCAGGGAGGCGCCGCTATGGCCTTCGTTGAATGTTTCCTTTATACGGTTTGATACTCTGAGCAGAATGAAAGCCATGCTTCTACAAAAAACTGTGTCCTTAACCTCCGCCCGGGAGACGTTTGATCTCCAGATCGCAAGGTCCTCAGCTGAGATACAGGCACTCATACATACGAACTGCCTCTCCATTTCACAGAAATGGTAAATCGTATCTTTAACATGTCTGATACGACGGGTATAGTCCACCTATTTAAGACCATAGGTTCAGGACTGTTAAGCACCTTTCAGACGGTCCTCGGAGTTATACCAAACTTTATACACTCCGTTTTCTGAAGCATTTTTGGAGGACTTCCGCTGATTCTGTTTCGAATAGCAGGTATGCTTATAGCAATTTTTCATCTACGCAATGGACGTCCCAGTCACCAAGGAGATGGACAAAGCACTCCTGGAGCGTAAATACCGTGATCGCATGGTACAACATCTGGGCACACTTCGCCTACAGGAACTAAGCGCCTCTGGGTTCCTGTCATTTAGACCAGTCTGGATGGACTGCATCCTACCTGTTCTCCGATGCCTGTTCTGCGGAGAAGAATGCGTGTTGATTCTCTGTCTGACACTTCCATCAGTTGCGCAACCGGACGTTGATGCTTTACTGGACCCGATAACGGCCCATGTTCTGCAGTGTCCCCAGCGTATTCCTATGTTGATGGCGGCATTCTTAGAGCCTCCACCGGAAGTCTCTGCTCCTGTTGGAATGGATACCGGCTCCTCCACTGACACCCAGGCCATGGATGGCGCACAGGCTGCCCCAGCATCGACTGCTGGCAGCACAGAAGATCATCTGTGCTCAATTTACGTAATCTGCGAGGTGTTACAGGGATCCTCGTCTGCCAGCCAGGACACATAAACATTTGGCTCGTCGTTTGCTGGTAAAAATTCGGCCTTTTTTAAACAAACTCAAATTGGAACTCCAAAACAATAGACACTTTTTATGACCTGCATGGCTTTCCGATGCTTGTAGTAGTTCGAAATATATATACGGACGCATTAGGGCTATTGCTTGAGTGACAATTTTTTTTTTCTTTTAAAATATTTTAGAATTTTCCAACATTTTTTAGCAAAACTATTGTCTAACTGTAGTTGTTTGCGTACCAGTGCCTAGACAGCCTAGTAGTAGGTTAGAATTTAATTATGTTGTCCAGTCGGATGAGGAGTGGGTGATATATTCCATATAGGTACCCCAATATAGGCTCAGGTAACATCCTAACCCTTCACCTGTATTCTTCCCTACATTACATACATAACGGTTCTTAGGGACTGACCTTTTACCTAGATACGACACTGCACACAGAACGCAGGATTTTCCCTGGTAAAAGCCTCATACATTATGCATGAGGATTCCTGGAAACTCAGCAGGACTACCATCTCCTGTATAATAACTATGTATAAAGTTAATTCCCAACGTCATCCTAAGTCCGACAAGTAGCACAGCAAGGTAGAACCCCCGGGGAGACCTTTGGGTATATAAACATCACATCTTGCTGAGACAAGTAAAGGAGATCAGGATTTCCCTGCCGACACACTGACGCGAGACGCTGATGTTCATGCATGCAGATACTCCAGCTCGCAGTGCTCTAACATCCCTTTCGGGGTGTCCAACTCAAGACCAAGACGGGGTCCCACAGTCTCTCACTTCAGGTAATGGGGTTGACTTTATCCTAGAGGGATTCTTGGCTTAACACCTACATACATGCTATGTACGCTTAGGTACATCTAGTTAGGGTAGCATCGTAGGAGTACGCATTTTATTATCATGTATTTTATATACTTGATTGTATTCATGATTATAGCAAAATGGTAGAAATCTACTATCCTTTTACTTTCTTAGTGCTTCTAATCATTTATATCTGTTACTGTCTAATGGTTGTTTCAGCACACCTATTTTACACTAGAATAACGACTGTTCAATAAATGCTTATTGAAAAACGTCCATACCGTTTATTCTGTGTATCTCTCTGAGACTAAGTGTGTACGAGTGACTGAGCGAAAAGTAGTGCACTGTTTCCACAGTCCTGAGGGATCAGGGTTGTCATGTTCGATAGTTGCCAAGAACTATTCTCTCCTTGGTAAGAGGAGGTTCTAGTGGCACTGTGGGCTAGCTGGTACACAGGCCAACATACCCCGTGGGGGTGTCTAGAATCAGTCTGACACCAATCCTACAGTGTATGTTGTCTAAACGCGCAGACCTATATAGGTTTTATAGGAACTACACAACACTACCCATTCCCCTTCCACTGCCCTAAGGCCTAAAATCCTGCACCCTAACTTACACTACCCCGACACCCTCTCTGCTGTCCCTTAAACTACCCCAACCCCTTCCACTGCCCTAAAACCTACCCGACCCCTTCCCAGCCCTAAAATAAACCCCAGTCTCACTTACCTCGCCCCGGCGTCTTCCTGCTTCCGTCTTCAAGCAGCTAGACCGCGCACTGCCTTAACCTTGCATATGTGTTGTTTAGGCTTATGTGTGCTTAAGGCAAGAGTGGTTGCGCTTGCGTAGTCGGAACACTTGTGGTTAAGACGGGGTTGTTTTGACTGTTCCCCCTAACTTGAGGGCTCAGAGATGGGTAGAGGTAAAGGGAGGTGAGGTTGACTTGAGGGTGATGGGGTGATTAGCGGTAAAGAGAGGTGAAGGTGAGTGGAGTGTTATGAGGTGCGTAGAGGTAAAGGAAGGTGAAGGTGGTTTGAGGACTCAGGGGTGAGAAGAGGCAAAGGGAGGTGAGGGTGACTAAGCTCCTGAGATGGCTGCAACGCATCCAGAACGCCTCTGCACGTCTTATCCTCGACATCACGCAGCCACATCACACCCCACCTGAGAGACCTGCACTGGCTCCCTGTCAACAAGAGGATAACCTTCAAGCTCCTCACCCACGCACACAAAGCACTCCACAACTCTGGACCAGCCTACCTCAACAGACGACTCAGCTTCTACACCCCCACCCGCCAGCTCCGCTCGACCAGCCTCGCACTCGCCACAGTCCCCCGCATCCGGAAAACGACCGCCGGCGGCAGATCTTTCTCCCACCTCGCCGCCAAGACCTGGAACACCCTCCCCACCAACCTCCGACAGACCCAAGACCTACTGGCCTTCAGAAGACTCCTCAAGACCTGGCTCTTCGATCAGTAGCAGCACCACCCCCCTCTTCCCCCAGCGGCTTGAGACCCTCGCGGGTATGTAGTGCGCTTTATAAGTGACATGATTGATTGATTGATTGATTGACTTGAAGGTTCAGGGCTGGGTAAAGGTAAAGGGAGGTGAGGGTGTCCTGAGGGTTTAGGGGTGGGTAAAGGTAAAGGGAGATAAGGCTGAATTTAGGGTTCAGGCATGGGTAGAGGTCAAGATAGATAAAGGTGATTTAGGGTATTCGAGGTGGGTAGAGGTAAATGGAGGTAAGGGTGAAGCATAAACCTTTTGAAAACATCTGTGTTTGATAATGAGTAAAACATTCTCTAAATTATAAAAGAGGTATCCAAAAGATAAGTAAATGTGACACACCAGCAAACTTTATTTCAGAAAAACACATAACTGTATGGTAACAGTTTTAAACAAAGGGAGTATGTTTTCAGCTTCATCCTCAATTAGGTGTTAGGTAGCCAAAATCTATTTTTCTGTGAGTGTATTATGGCTCAGGCGAAACCTAAAAATGATGACCTTATTATTTATATACGTGTCTGTCTGTCTTTGTAATAGCTTAGCCTTGTCTGATGTGAACCCTACCTGACTTTCAACAGTGGCTGCTTGTTTGTTTTCGCCAGATCATGTCGCATTTGTTTTCTTGTTCCTTACCTGAGATGGCTGCCATGTGTGCTGTGCTTGTAATTCCGTAACTGGCCCTGCTTCACTTCTTCTTACACATGGTCCTCCTCTTGGAGACAAAGTAGTGGAAATAATGTGCTATACACTGGCTGCTTGCACTGTCGGATGCAGCCTTTCTTCTGCAGCCTCACGCAGCTTGATGTAATATTTAGCTGACTGTAGTTCCTTTTTGCATGTGTTGGGAATCGCCAGGTAGTTGGATGAACGCTTCACTGGCTTTAGGTTTTCCGCTGACAGCTTCCACAAGTGGTTCATTTCTCAGGGTTTTCTTTTCTCTCCCCATGACTCTGGCAGTTCATAACCGGCCCACACTCTTGGCTGCAATTTCTCAGGTTCTGAATCTGCAACTAGGCCCATCAAAGCTCCTGCTGCCACTACTGGGCATAGTGGAACTGGGGGTTCTCTCTCAACCTTGAGTTTGACATGGAGCAACAGAGGAGTGGGGTATTTGGGGATCATTTAAATGCCACCAGCTAAGAGCAATACACAAGGTGGAGTGAGAGAGCAAAGTGAGTGTGTTGTAATAAAAAAAGAGATGAAATGGGATGTTGAAGGAAGCAACGGACCGTCTGGGGGTGGCAGAGCAACACAGAGAGCGTACGGAGTGGGGTGTGAAGGGGTAAGCAGCATACAGGGGGGCGAGGGAAGGAGCAAGAAAACACATGCACTCCCACATAGTGCTAAAAGAAGAAGGAGAAAATAGTTCCCTGAATGTAAGGCAGTGGGAGGACATAAGTATTTTAGTCAGAAGATAGAAAAAAATACTCCAGAGGAAAGCCATTGACTAAGAAGCAGACAAGTGGTATAGACATGAAAGTCATCCAAACAAGAGTAAGAGGCTGACCCAAAGCCCACTGTATGCATATTTTAAATGTATTGCAGCCAATAGGTCTTCAACTACAGGCAGCTAAGGCTGTCAAAGGCCAAAGAGGAGCATTCATATGCTCCAACGGGTGCAAAAAGTGGCAGCTCAGATGCTTTTTTTTTTAAGTTGAAAAGGAAATTTATTAATGTAATATAAAACATCTTAATAAATACAGACATAAGAAAATACAATCTTAACTGTAAAAGTTTGTCAAGGTAATAAATGAACGGAAGGGGAGGAGAAAGGAGAGGGGGGAAGGTAACATTTATGAGATATTAATATTAATCATATCCATTTATACAATTATTAATAAATACTGATTTGTTTTAGTAAAGGAAAGATATGCGAAAGATACATAATATAAATGTAAAAAATAGATAAGTGAATAAACAACAAATACAAAATCAGGGAGGTTTAGGCACTTCTTCAACTCGGGGATTAGGAATTTGTGTTGTATTTGCAGATTTATCAAGAAACTGAGTAATAGGTGACCATTAGTATTCTCGTTTTATAGCAAGGGAAATGGGGTGGACATATGCCCTATCTAGCCTATGATTATCACAAATCCCATACCACATATTGGCTGTGTTCTTTCATGCCCTAGTGATTTGTTGGAAAACAACTGCAAGGAGTAGATCTATAATATGAAAATTATTTGAGTGTAATTCCCAATCAGAAGACACACTACCTGAAAATATATTAATAAAAGTAAGGGGAACTCGTGAATGGAAAATATTATTGATTTGTCTCCAAACTAGTCTCCAGAAATTATGAACATGGGGACAATAAAATAGCATGTGCTGAAGGTCGGCTGGGGATGTGTTGAAGGACCAGCAAGAAGGAAAGAGAGTAGGATTTATTTTATGGAGTGAGACAGGAGTTAATAAGAGTCTGTTATAAATATAAAACAGAGTTTGGGTAGTATTAGCAGTCCTGGATGATTTCCTAATCTTAATCCAAATCTTATTCCAAGTAGGAATAGAAAGAGACAGTTTGAAATCAATTTCCCATAAAAGTTCTACCTCTGTTTTATCACGAATATTTGGAGAAGATGATAAATGCTTATAAATTTGAGATGCAGATGGAGAAAGAGATAAGACAGAAATAATAGGAGGAGGCGAAGATGATAAGGGAGAATTGGATGCTAAACTATTGTATGTTGACTGAATCAATGAAATTAAGGATGCATATTTAGGTGCGTAGGAGGTAGGAAAAGAAAAACGTGCTTGAGCAACTGGAAAAGTAATACATGCATCATCTTGGTAAAGTTGATGCACCCATTGAAGCCCTTTAATATGCCAATTTTTCCCAAAAATAACCCTATTATTTATTTTAAGATACCTATTATACCATATTGAAGACTGCAAAAAACGATCTTTAGGAGATAGATGGTTAGTAAGTAAAGGTTGGAGAATTCTGCAACTGTTTTTAAAAATGGGGAGAGAAAAAGACAAAGGACGATGAGTAAAGGATAGAAATTCTTGGAAGGAGAAAGGTTGAAGGAATTGTTTTTCAATAATAGTCCATAACGGTAATGGTGAAACGTCGTCATCCTCTTGGAGCAATAGAGAAGCTTATTTAAGAAAGAACGCGGTGTGATAAGTTTGAAAATCTGGGAAATTGACACCGCCTAATTGTTTTGGCCGTTTAAGTTTCTGTAAAGACATACGAGGTTTCTTATTATTCCAAAGAAATTTCGCTAGAATAGAGTAAATTGTTTTAAAATGTGATTTAGGAATATTTATAGGAAGATTAGAAATATAAAAAAGTACTATAGGTACCAGCATCATTTTGACCGTGTCTAGACCACCCCACCAAGATAAAAACATGGGATTCCACCTGGACGTAGTATTTTTCAACAGTGTGTAATTCTCTTAAATTTATCAACATAGATTCTTTGATGGAAGATTTAAACCATAATCCCAAGTACTTGATTTTATCTTAGGCCCAATGAAAGCCCGAAGAAATGTAATCAACAGAAAAACAAATTTTGTTTAATGGGAGGATTTCACATTTGTCGCTATTCAATTTATAACCTGACACCGAGGCATAGGATTGTACTTCAGATAAGAAAGCAGGCAAAGAAGTTTGTGGATGTGATAAAAAGAGCAAAATATCATCAGCATAGACTGCAATCTTTAATTGATTGGATCCATATGTAAAACCAGTAATCTGAGAGTTGGAACGGATCTTAGTTAAGAAGGGTTCAAGAGCTAAGATGAACAGAAAAGGCGAAAGAGGACAACCCTGTCTTACCCCCCGATATAAAGGAAAGGAAGAGGAGATAAGACCATTAACTAAAATGGCGGAAACCAAAGAAGAGTACAGTAAGGAAATATAGTTTATAAATTTGGGACCAAAACCAAACCAGGTCAAAGTGGAGAAAATAAAAGGCCAACAGACTCTTATCAAAAGCTTTCTCAGCATCCAAAGAAATAGCTGCTAAAGAATCTTCACACGATTTGGCCTTAGTAAGAACATTAAAGAATAGTCTAGTATTATCTGAGAGATGTCTGCCTTTACTAAAACCACATTGTTCTCGTCCAATTAATAAGGGTAAGAACTTCTCTAAGCGCAAAGCTAGAATTTTTGCAAACATTTTTATAGTCCAAATTAATTAAAGCTATGGGCCTATAATTTTTACAGACAGTATGATCTTTCCCTTCCTTGGGAAGAAGGCAAATCAAAGCTTCTTGAAAAGAGCCCCCGGACTTTTTGGAAGAAATAAAAAATTGAAATAATTGATGTAATTTGGGAATAAGTGATTGAGAAAAATAGAATTCAATCGTGAAACCATCAGGTCCTGGGGCTTTACCGCGTTTAGGGAACGAATGGCAAAATGATATCCGGTTCTCGGATATCCTCCTCTAACACTGAAAAGTCTAGATTGGATGAGGAAGGTGGATTAATAGATGATAAGTATTGAAGTATACTATCTTGGGATACCGAAGATTCAGGAGTGTAAAGAGTTTGAAAAAATTGAGAACATTGTAATAGAATATCTTCATTTTTGTGAACTAAGTGATTGTTAGAAGAAAGGATAGAACTTACCTTGGTGCGCTCTTTTTAATATTAAGATAATTGGCTAAAAGTTTCCCCGCTTTGTTTTGACCCCCATAATATTTGGCTGAGGATTTGAGCAAAAATGAGTTCGCATTTTCAGTAGATATTTTGTTCAATTCGAATTTGGCTTTGATTAGGTCATCCAAGCAGAATTTAGAATTTGTTTGGAAAAAGGAATGTTCTAAATGTTTTATGCGCGTCAAAAGTGATTGTAGAGTGAGTAAAGAAGATTTCTTTCGTTGGGATACAAAGGAAATAAAATCTCGAGAAGCAGCTTTAAAGGTATCCAAGATAATCTGTGGAGACATGTGAGGAGTTTCATTCTCAAGAAAGAAAGTGGTGATAAAAGAATCAAATTGTCGGGTAAAGTTGGAGTCTATGAGGAGAGAGTTGTTGAATCTCCATCTGCGTGTACCTTGAATAGGAGGAAGAAGATCTAAATCTAAGGAGACAGGGGCATGATCAGATATTAATATGGAGCCAATATCGGAATGAGTGATATGTTGTGTGAGCGCCTTAGAAGTAAATATGTAATCTAAACGAGATTGGGAAGAGTGTACTGGAGAGAAGAAAGAGTATTCTCGAAGTGCAGGATTGCATAATCGCCAGGCATCTACTAGAGCTCTTTGGTGAATAGTGGATGTGAATTGAGAGTGCATAGGTGAGAAAAAGAATTTCGATTGAGAATTGCGGTCAATAATCGGATCCATAACCAAATTGCAATCCCCGCCCACTAACAGGTATTCATCATGAAAAGACATCCATTTGGATAATATTGTAGGCCAAAAAGTAGTATCAGGGGCAGTAGGAGCATACAAATTAAAAAGAGTCAAAGGGATATTATTCAATAATAGTGAAACAGAGGTCCATTTACCTACATCATCAATATCATGAGCAAGAATTTGTAAGTCAGGACATTTATGGCATAAGATGGCTACACCATTACGACTACCAGTACCCGGGGAGGCAAAAACATGACAACCCATTGTCGTTTAAGTTTAGGGATTTCTTTCGCTACCACATGAATTTCCTGTAACAAAGCTATATCACATTTCAAATTAGATAAATGAGAAAGTACCCGTTGACGTTTTATAGGAGAACCCAAACCTTTAACATTCCATGAAACAACTTTTAAAGCCATCTACAGTAATCAATGAGACATAAAAATGTATGTATCAATATTTAAAACATCTAAAGACTTAACAATGTGAAATATGCAATAATAATCAGCAAACGGATTTGAAAAGCGAAACAGTAGAGGTAAATCATGTAAGGAAGAAAATGTGTGGTTATGAAAAAGGGAAGAGCAAGAGAGAAGAAAGTAAGTATGAGAGGAGGAGAAAGTATAAGAATAGAAGAGATAAAGGAAAAAATCATTAGCGAAAGAAAAAAGATGTCTGAAAAAGGTTAAATGGAGTGAAGAAATGAGGAAGAAACAAATTGAACAAACAGGCAACATATACCATAAAATCCAATAACATAATAACCAACTACAAGAGACATAAACCAGATGAGGGTGGTGATGCCACATGAGGAAGATGGCACAACTAACCAGGCAACTCAGGGCGGACCAGGCAGGGGAGGACATCATCCAAGCAGACCAGGGATAACAAAAATATGTACGAAGGGAATACCGCACCTAATTTAAGAGAAGAACATAACAAGTAAATACAACATAGGGAAAACCAAGAAACTGAGTTAGGTAGGAACAAAAGACTTCATAATTGAACAACAGAGCAAATTAAACCAAATAACAGCACAAAGTTAAACAATTGCATGTCTGGATACATCCATATCTTCTTCTCTGCATTGTTCCAAAAATCGCTGTAGTAGAGCAGGATCTTCATAATTTGTAGTTCTATTTTTGTAAGTCACTTTGAAAAGGCAGGGATGAAAGAGACCAAATCTGGCATTAAGAGAACGGAGCATCGGTCTCATTTCTAGAAATTTCTTTCTTCGATCCACTGTTTCTTTGGCATAGTCTTGTGCGAAGAAGAGATTAGAACCTTGCCATGAAACCCGGCCCTTGAGCTTAGCTGCTTGCAAGATTTTCAGTAAGTCCGTGTATTCCAGGAAGTATATGATAACTCCTCGAGGTTTAGCTGAAGAGGCTGCCATTGTTGAAATATGTCCCAGACGATGTGCTCTTTGAATGTTCAATACAGGGGAGTTAGGAATACCAAGAACCTGTGGAAGAAAAAACTTGAAGAATGAAATGGCATCTGAACCTTCCAAGCCTTCTGCCAGACCATAAATGCGTAAGTTATTACGCCTATTGCGATTCTCCAAATTTTCCACTTGTTTTTTAAGTAATGCAATTTCAGATTTCATTGAAGGAACTTGGTTCACCAAAACCTGAGCTGAATCTACTTGCTGTTCAATCTGCAAGACCCTATTTTCCATCGTAGACCACTTGTCGTCCAAATTTTGGAGCCTTTTATTCGTTTCCTCCATGTAAGGCCGCAAAGCACGTATCTCTTCAAGAAGTACATCCATAGTGATTGGAGGAGGAGATGCAGTAGGAGAGGGAGGATCCTTTTTAATGCGTTTTCCAGAAGATAGTATTGATGAAGTGGTCGGTTTAGGAGTAAGCTTGTTGGTGGGTAGCGGGATATTAGATTAAGCTATCGGTGGTTCTTTAATGGGAAGTGATGGATTACTTCCGGAGTTCTCCATAGTTAATGAGAGAATAGAATAAGGATTATGGTCTGCTAAAGAGGAGAGAGGCAATGAAGAACCAGTAACACGACGAGAAGATTTTGTTCTCCCCATAAAGTGCTGGAAGAAAGTTGGAAACGCTGAAAATAACAAAACAGCGTGCAAAGATGAAAAGTCGTGGCAGCCAGAGGGGAGACGCCGTTGAAGTAACAACAATAAACTTCCTTGGAAGAAAGGGACTAAGAGCAAGAATTGAACAATAAACTGAGACAGCTTATTTGTAGTCCATTCCTGCTTGACAGAGAGGCGCTGATGAAATATGATGACAAGCGACAAAAACCATGTGAGAAAGAGTACAATATTCTGCAGCAAATTGGTGCTCTTCAAATGGATAATTCTAGCTCTACCATTCCGTTAAAGTGTAGCCATAGAGATACTTGAGATAGGAAAGTCCATTTTCATCAAATACTACAGCACTGAGAAAAAAAGACTGACGGAATGAAAAGATATTTAATAAAAAATATAACTTTCATTATCCATTATCTTCCATGGAAATATGGGAATTGCCCACTGGTAGAAGGATTGAAAGGGCAGAAATAAACACGCTTTGACAATGAGGCATAAACGTTCCCGTTTTGTTCATGTAGAGAGCGCAGAGCGTTTTGAAAGAAAAACAAAATGGCGGGCGCAAGTCCTGTGAAGGAAACGTTCCCGCCACCGTTTTGATGTGTAAAACGCTCACCAGCAAAGTAAAATTCGGATTAAAAGCCTCCAGAAACCTTTATCCACGGAGGACTTCATGTGGAAGCAGTAAAACGGCGGGTAACTGCAGGGAGAAGCCGCCACATCTGCCGAGTTGCCGCGGAGCCCTTCTAGCCAGCGGCCATCTTCTTTCGGCGTCAAGCCACAACCCCCCCCCCCCCAGCTCGGATGCTTTTAAACATCCCTAGACTCTCTCAAACAGGTACCGCTTTGGAGACTCCCCACTGGCTCCCTGTTGAGGAGAGGATCTCCTTCAAAGCCCTATGCTATGTTCACAGAATACTGCAGGGCAAGGGCCCGAAATATCTCCGCCCCATGATACACTCCTACCAACCCATGTGCAGCCTGAGATCCGCTGGAACTGGTCTGGTCTGCATTCGTAAATTTAATAGGAAACGTTTCGGTGGTAGTTCTTTTAGGTACCTGGCAGCCAAGAGGTGGAATTCTCTACCTATGTACTTTAGACAGGAGACATCAGAAGCAGCTTAGAGGAAGCAACTTAAAACGTGGCTGTTTAGAAAAAATCTCGCTCCCTAGAGTGTTACTTTTTACTTGTGCTCATTTATGATCTCAGCCCTGAATGGAATTCAGCGCGGGGACACCCCGTTTGGAGTAACCATTGTGCTTTATAAACGGCCATATTAATAATAATAATAATCTGTAGGCAAGACCTAAAAATTGTGAGACTACAGCACACTTGTGGGCTGTTCCAAGATGTGATTGCCAAAGCCTCAAGCCAATCGCAGAAAGCAAAAGAAGCTAATGCCTAAAGGAGGCTGACCCAGAGCTCTGTAAATAAGTATGGGAAGCATTATGCTCGCCATGAATAGTGCACACGCCATAGATATCAAACCTAAAAATAGGTTTGGATGTGGATGTGCCTCCCACTTGTGGCCAGTCTTTGTGAGGAGGGGCCTAAGGAGGAAGTGAGGCAGGAGAGTGTTTTTTGATATAACTAGGTTAGGTGGTGTCTTTGGGGAGGTGGTCTGACCTCAGTTAATGTAAGAACAGGGTCGAGGAAAGGTTAAGGAGGTAATTAAATATGGAGTGTGAGAAGGTGGCCTGGTATATGCTGTCCACTAATTAAAGTGGGCACCCTGTACCAGTCCACACGACCCTTATGATGTTTGAGGTCAAAGATAACCTTATTGAAAGCTATCCTAGTGGTACCTATGGAGAGAAGCCTTCAGGCTTAATCTTGAAGGAATGTAAAGCAGCTTGTTTTACCAGAATATCACCTCCTAAATGACTAAATGAAAGGAGAACCACACAGTGTTTATATAAAAATATGTATTTATTAATATAACACTCTCTACTAGTCTCTATGTGAGACTAGGGCACAAAGTACACAATACTGAATCAATAGAACATTCGTAAATAGCAAAATACACAGTGGGCTCCAGGGGGAGACCGAACCATATGCTAAAAAAATGGTATAACAACAACGACTTGACTAGACACAGTGCCTAGAGCACGCAGAATCACTGGGACCCCTAGGAACCACCCAGAGGAGTGACACAGGGAGCCCACGGAGGACGGGTGCAATGAGGAAACACGGACGCGTGCTCCGTACAACTCTATGGGAAAGTCGCGGTTGCAAATTTACAAGTTAAGGACACTTCTTTGAGGACTTCGAGCAAACCCTTTGGAACATAGGAGGTTCTAAGGCCAACCCACCAGTGAGTACCGAGGTACCCGTGTTACCTATCCCAGAGGAGCCGGGTGCATAGGGGTCAAGTGGTGTTGGAAACCTTCGTCGTTTTCAATGGAGAGCTGCAACGAAGTACTGCTGCCAGGAGGGCGAAGAGTGTCCGGTGGAATCCAAGCCTAGATTCGAGGTGAGAGGAACCTGAAAGCAGAGGGGACAGAGTCTGGATCACTTCAGGTGACCAGGGGCTCGGTAGTCGAATGCCCACCGATGTCGGGTGCTTCAGGTGTGAAGAAGAGTTGCTTGACTCTGCAGCCACGGGGACCAGGAGACGTCGAGGACAACCAGGATCCGGAGGTGAGCTGTCCCACAAAGGATGTCGAGTGCTGAGGGGTCGATGTCCGGCGGGAGCACCAACAAGCCTTGGCAAATGCAAGTCATGTGGTCAGAGGAAACAGGTTACGGTGTGGACCAGCAAGGTCCAGGGGACTCTCCAAGCAATGGAGAGTCAGGGCACGTCTGGAGCAACCAGGTAAGCCCAAAAACAAACAAGGTGACCCTCGCCAGGACCCACAGGCCAACGGACCAGGGATCACAAGGAGACCTCAAGCAAGTTTGCAAAGTACCAGCCCACAGGACACTCGGTGAGTGGAGGCCGGAAATCTTTGGTGCAAATACTGCTCGGGGTCAGGACTACATGGAGTCCAATATACAAGCTCGAGAATCGTCACTAAGCATATGCAACTGCAAATGTATATGGTGCACAGGGGTTCAGGTTGCACGGTCCCCACAAGGGATACTGGTCTCAGAATCGCTGAGAGGGCAGATCAACCTCAGGGACTTTTGGGAACCCACCTCCTGTGTTGCTGAAATCTTTGGAGTCCTCAGGCGCTTGGGAGAAGCAAACTGGTCAGATGTGTTTAGGTGCCTGCTTTTGCAGGGGAGTAACTCCTTTACTCCAAGGGAGATTCTTCAGTCATCCAGCATCGTGCAGGCAGTCGAAGTACTTGGTTTCATCTTAGCAGAATCTAGTCCAGGTAAAATCTAAAGTCCTGTAGCAAGGTAACCCACTTTATACCCATGGGAAGGGGTTGGACAGATTCTGTAGACCCTCCTAGGGGAGGGGCAGGACAGAGGGGTGGCTACACCCATGTCCTTTGTCCAGTTTCGCGCCAGAGCAGGAGCCAATGGCTCCCAGAACTGGTTTGAGCTGCACTATGCACAGGGACACCAAATGTGCCCCCAGTGCAGACTTTCTGGCACTCTCAGAGTGCACCCACCCAGCCCCAATACACTAAACCCTGTCTGGGAGGTGGTCACACCTCCCTGTGACAGGATGCCTATTGTCATGCCTTCCTCTGCTCGAGTTTGGCTCAGCAGCAGGAGAGCAGAATCGTGTCTGTGGCTGGCAGCATCCATTCTGTGCTGCCCAGGTCGTGAAAGCTGGTACCGGGTAGACCGGTGACCCACAGTAGTGGTTCTAGAAGGGTGGAATCATACCTCCCACACCAGTTACTGGTGTGGAGGTATGATTCCAAGGTGTTTGACACCAAACACAACATGTTTCTAAGCAGCCGTTTTAAAGTTAGCATTTACCACGAGGTTATAATGCACTTAAACATATATGTCTGGCTGCATCATAGACAACCCCGGAGAATGGTCTCCGAAGGCTGCAGAGGGGCTCTGCTCATGCAGGGGCACCCTCTCACGTAAAACCCAGCACCCTGCCTTTAGGATTGATAAGGCCTGCCATAGGGGTGACTGATAGGTTTTTAAGTGTAGTGATTTAGATAGATATAGTGAACCTATATCTTAAGTAAGTGGTGCAAGCACCAGCGTACACAGTCTGCTGTAGCAGGCTTGTTGTATCAATTTGAATGGCCTCTCAGGGGTGGCATAATACATGCTTCAGCCCATGGGAGGTCTCTGGGGTACCTATGCCCTGGGTACATGGTGTACCATATACTGGGTACTGATAAGGGTACCCCAGTATCCAATCTGGAGTATACCTAAAGTACATACAAGCAATTTAAGGGAGAAAGCAGATAGACTGGGGTCCTGGATAGCAGGATCCCAGTCAGACTAGGCCAAAAACAGTGATACATCAGCAAAAAGTGGGGGTAACCATAAGAAGCAGATACTACTTTCCTACATGGAGGTATGGAAAAATTTCATGTACTTAGCGCGTGAACAAACCACATTTGGATAGTGCAAGTGTAATTGTACCATACGCACTTCATTAATAAATGCACTGCATACAAACACAAATCAAAGACTAAACACATATGCTGTTTATAAATATAATTAGCGTTTACGATTTTCAAAGTTTTATTTTCGGTCATTATTGATTTTTTTAACTGGAAAACCATAGTCTGCTTTTGTATTTTTTTTTTTTTTAAATTCAAGCGGAACATGTATAAACATTGATAAAACACCAAATAAATGATTTTGGAAAAACTGTTGAAAACACCCAGCGAAATGACCATAGACAGAGGAAACACCGGTTGCGAAACTGGCAACCTTATTTTTTTCGCCTTATATTTCAAACACCTTTCACAACGTTGTAAACAATTGAAAACAGAGACTATAGTAATTTACAGATTTAATTCAAATTGCACATGTAGAGGGCCACTCGGATACAGGTCACAGGATGGTGTTATTATTGTTATTAACTGCTGCTGTATTCCATGGTATTGTGTTATTATATAGCACTACTGCCCTGTCAAAGAGGTCATTTCAGCATAAGGCTCACCATAATAGGGTCGAATAGTATCCCAGATGTTGTATTTTTCTATATAAAAATACACAGAAAAACATTTTAAATCCACATAAATAAATAAATGCATTTACATGTAGCATGTTTGAAATGTTGGATATATAGTGACCCTCGCAGGTATTCAACTAAAGAAATTGCTTTCATTTTATTTAATGAAGCAATTAAAAACAAAGGGAAAAATATCCTTAGACTAGCTACAGAAGCAGAAAGTGCTATTGATGCAAACGTTCTTCTACTCGGTGTTATTAAGAAAGCAAGCAAGCCTGTAGGTAACTCTGAAAAACAGACTGTCAAATGTTACTGTGTGAGCCAACTGCTTTCCACATCGTTATATCAATTCTTGGTGTACTTTATTACTTGACACTCACCATCCAAACATTTTCTAAGACAATCCACCAATAGATGCAGCTAGCCATCAGCAGCATCATTTACGACTAATGAAGGAGAGTGAGTAGACGGGATGTAGCCATGCAAGTGTTTTTTGAGACATTATTTTTGGTTCAGTTTCCCTTATCGACAAACATTATATCATGTAGCAGCGGCTGGCACTAGAGGGCGCCACCAACCTCATTTTTCAAGTTATGTGGATGGTAAATGTCAAGAGCTATTACCATCCACATACGTTTAAAAAAAAATGCAGTAAGGGCTTTAAGCCTGTGCTGGGTCCTGCCTCAGTGCCTGGCTGTCTCTCGCACTTACTGTGATGAGTCAGGCAGCCAGGCACTTTCAAGTGTGCTCTAGTGAACATGTGTCCCTCAGCATTTTCCTTTAAAAAAAAAAAATCCTATACGGTCTAAGGGCTGACCTAGCTCCATCCCTTGCTTGCTCTTTTTTGGGGATCTGAAGAGATCTCCCATTCATGACACGCAGCAACAGAATATTCACAAGCAGTCCCGGGCATATAGGGCATAAGCCATGTATTCCCCGGACTAGTATCGCAGCCTTCCCGAAATACTCCTGGAACTATTTGAGAATTCAAATAAATAATCAAATCTACTCCAAACGAAGGTGTAAACCTATGAAAGTAGATTTAATTTTTGTTAATGCAAATTAGCCCAAAAATATGTCTATGGCCAATCTGCTCGCAATGTGTTTATCTTTAAGGCAGATTTTGTCCTCTGCATTTACTAACAATACTTGACACTGATGAGATATTTATTTATTTCTGAACTCAAAATCACTCTTCGGACCAGGGAGACCAAAAAACAAGATTCAAGTCCTGGACCTTCCATTTTCACAAACATTTCTTCAATGAATGCTCTAGCCCACGTAGCTCGGCTATTTCTGGGCTACGTCAGTGGTTGCTTAGATGGTTCTGAGGTCTGAGCGTAGGCTGACTTCTTTGCAGGAAGCTTGCATGATTCCAGGTACAAGACTGAGGCTGTTCTCATCATTGACATTGCCTAGTCCCAAAAAAAGAGACCTTCAACTCATCCTAACAGGAGACGTAAAAAGCCGTATTTTTATGCCTCCTTTATTGAGTTATTTAGATGGGGCGTCACAGTCATCTACAGCTACAGCGGTCAGCATATAATAACAAATACAAAAATAATATATACACATAACACTGATAGCAGTAGTTTCAAGAGTCGCTCAAACCTCGTGCACTCTTCTCAAACAAGCCTCAATTTGATTCCCAGAACTGCTGCCTGACTGATGTTAAATATTGCTGAGAGTTTTCCCACTCATGACATCTAGGCCCAAACCATGACATCTAGGCCCTGGCGTGCACTTTTAAAGGGATTTAGGCACTAGATAGACCCTTGATTTCAATGTACGGTCCCTGGAGCTGTCCCTGTTATTTATGAACACACCAAGATATATCAAGTGGAAGATGCAGACTTTCCACGCTGAGGGGCGGTGGTAGTTGTCCCCTCCAAACCCTCCTCAGCCCCTGGGGGTCACTGGTGCACCTGCGCTGAAATCCACCCCCCCCCCCTCCAAAAATAACTTTTGGTTTTGAAAACTCATAAACTTCCTTGTTCGTCCAGCAGTTTCAGGCAGCAATAAAAATGTCAATTTAACTAATGTTCCTACCGGTGAGAGATTGGAATTTTATTTTATTTAGTAGCAGTTTTTGCTCATCATAAAGCAGCGTGGATGGTTAATGTGCTTGCTGCAAAGAGCGTGTGCTATATAGACCACAGAACTGAGTGTGAGTGAACTATGAGTAGCACTATAAAAAATGGAATGCATGTTAGAGAGAGGTTATGGAGAGAGGAGGAGCACTGTTGGAGAGTGGTAATGAAGTAGTTCATGGAGATGATGTTATAGGGGGGCGCCAAGAAAGACTGTCGCACCCGGCGCCACCAGCGTAAAAGCTGGACCTCCTTATAATTACAGACCGCATGCCGCCCGCAAAGCTGAGAGCACTACCCCACTTGACTTCATTCAGCTAACTGTGACAGTCTGGACCTTGCACGTCACATAGGACAAAAGATCAGCTGCAAGGCACCTTCTGAAAGCCACAGCTAGAATGATCTTAAATTGAGATGTAAACCCATGGGGAACCATAGCGTTTATTGAGCAGCCACTCAACTAAGACCCATATGAAGTGCTGATATTCTGTAAAACAAAGATATAGACCTTTCAAGTGCGGATACGGGATAGCTTGTAATCCTGACCTAAAAACGTAAAAAGGCATCTCCTTTTCAACACTGGCTCTCTTACAGTCCTTTGGGATAGGTACTGTAGAACACCCACTACTTGCTACTGTCCTGCTGCTTCACTTCAGCCATCATATTGCGTCTGCCCATGGTCCACTAAATGAACCCTTGACAATGCCACCTGTGCTATTCTTCTGGTACTTGAGACCTCCATCCAGGCATTTGCAAACTCCACTTGCATTCCCTCATGCGTTGCACTCATCTCCTTGAGATAGTGATTGCACTACTTTCTGAAGCTTAGCCTGCCTTGTGTAATGTAACTGGTGGTACTCATGTAAAGCGCTCCAGTACCTTCGGGTTGAGGTCGTGCTATATAAAACTGCAAAGAAAGAAAACAAAAATCCTCTAGCTCAGAAACTATCCCCTTCACACAGATCTATCCATACTCTTACACACCCCACTACATATCTCTGGCTGGTCTCACTGCCAGTGGCATGTAATTCTATTTTTCCTCCAGTACAAACTATCTCAGATTAGAACCACTGAATGCACTTCTCACTAACTGTTAGAAATGGGATCTCTAGTTGGCAAGGGCTTGCACCTTTGTCCAAGTAGGGACCCTTCTTCCTAGTCAGGGTAAGGGTTGTTACACTCGTGAAGTAACCCCTGCTCACCCTCGTGGTAGCTTGGCACGAGCAGTCAGGCTTAATTCAGAGGCAGTGTGTAAAGCATTTGCACATAACCAACAGTAATACAGTGTAAGCACTACAAACGGACACCACACCAGTTTAGAAAAATAACCAATATTTTATATACTCAAGACAAGACCAATTACGACAAAAATCCACAATACTATACTTTACGAATGAATACTTGATACGTTAACTTCTTCTTTGCAGGAATAGCACAAAAGCAAAGTTCGTACGAGTCGGTAGCTCCGTCCGAGCCTACCGTGATGCTGAAAACCACAGAGTCTAACAGTTCCAGCCGACCGCGTCGATACGGGCCAGCAGAGTCGTGAGCAGACTCGGTCACAGTACCTTTTCTCGTTGTGGCTGGTACGGAGTGTACGAGCCGGTCGGGCGTTCGTCGCGGTTGCGGTGCAAGACGGAGCGATGCAAGGTGCGGTGTCCCTCGATGCGGTGCAGGCAGCGGCTCGATGAGCGTCGTGCAGACGGAGTCGGTGAGTCCAAGGCGTGCGATGCAGGGCGAGACGATGCTCGATGCGGTGCTGACAGGTTGCGATGCAGGCGACCAAGCCGGAGTGCGGGAGCTGGCGCCGGACAGCGGTGCGAGTCGGAGCGGTGCGTCCGCAGACGTGCGAGCGGTGCCCCAAATGCGGTGCGGTCTCGACTCTTGAGCCAGTTGCAGCGACAGTGTCGGTCTGGTCCGGCTGGCCCAGTGAAGCGATGCGATGCGAACTGCGGTGCCCACAGGTCACGGTGCAAGCAGCGGCTCGATGTTGGCGGCG
>CAWUFW010021376.1:0-117500 GCA_963921515.1 Calotriton arnoldi | reverse complement strand
CTTTTGTGAATCGGCTCTGTAGTTACAGCATCGAAGGCAAATCGAAGAGGTTTGAAACTAATTACAGATAAATGCCAGTGACTGAGTGGGAAGATATTCCTCCTTGTTTTGTTCATTAATCTCACTTGTCAGGTGATTTAAACACTCGTTCAGTGCTTAATTTGAGCCACTGGTTTCCGGTGCTCAGCACTGGTACTTAATCATCAACACTGGCGCTTTTCATGAGCACCAGTTAAGGACACATTCATTTATGGTAGGCACTGGGAGATTCAGTGATTTGCCCAGAATCTCAAGATGTTGAGCTGACGCAGAAACTCAAACCTGATTCCCCAGCGCCTAAGTCGGCAGCTCTAGCCATTACACCACATCCTCTCCCCACTTTCATGGTTCTTTTTTAGGCGGCGCGATCAGGAGAAATGGGCTGGTGCAAGCTGCTGCCTGACAAGAGCCCCAACACTTTTCTTTTCTTTTTTTTTAACAAATTAACCACTGCACCCGTTCTTCCACTAGTTTACCTTTCAGCTGTCCCAGAGTGCAGGGACCGGACTACCTGTCAGACTGCCTAATCCCTCTCGCATTAGTTAAAGATTAAAAGACTGCTTTAAATAGTTGTGAAAGTGGCCTGCCTGAGTAAAGGCTTAAATCTACTTTAACAAACACCCTGTGTGAATCAAGTGACCCACTTATGTAGATTTTCAGATTGTTACAGTAAATAATTTAAAAATGTATATTGTAGCAGGTTTATACATAACTTGGCCTGAGGGCATTAGAGCGCTTTACGTGAGCACCACTACGTTATACAAGGTCAGAATGTTTTTTGTTTTACGGGGAGATTGTGATTTTTCCCAGATTCACAGCATGATATATATATATATATAAATATATATATTATCTACTGGCGGTCGCCAGTAGATAGTTATAGTTAGGACCTATTATCCATAGGAAATCCGCTACATTCTATTTGAAATAACGTTGGCGCCGGTTGACGAATCTTCGTGAAAGTTTCCAACTTGTTGGGGCGCTCCGGTCCGCTCCTATCCTGAAAGTCTCGGGGTGATATGTCAAGCGGGGGCCGAGAAAAAAGGGGGGTCCCAAAACGCGTTTTCCCCATTCATTTTTCCATAGGAACCTTTAGTCGCAGCTACAGCCCGAACTGCTGAACGGAATTACACCAAATTTGGTTCAGTGTCGTGCCTTTTGCTTAAATGGTGTAAATCCGTTCAGTAGTTCCTGAGAAAATCAAAAGTAAAGTCACATATATATCTATGGCCGAGTAGGGTCCGCGTACCCTCCCGATCACGAGCTGTATGCTAATTGGCTGTCAAGTGGCTCTCAACACTCCAAATCAGGAAGTGTTGGCAGTTATTTTGTCCCTCGGTAGAACCGAGGGACAGAAACAAGTGCGCAAAGCGCAAAAGGGGGCAGGGTAAAAACACCCTGACCCCTAGGTCTGCCTCAGGGGGTCCCACAAGGACCCCCTGGGCAGAAAAAAGCATTTTTTTTTAAAAAAATAGGCGGGATGCGCTTAGGGTGCGTGGATCCCGCCAAGGAAAAAAAAAAAAGAAACAAGTGCGCAAAACGCACAAAGGGGGCAGGGTAGAAACACCCTGACCCCTAGGCCTGCTCAGGGGTCCCACAAGGACCCCCTGGGCAGAAAAGCTTTTTTTTTTTTTTTAAATCGGCAGGATGCGCTCAGGGTGCGCGGATCCTGCCGAGAAAAAAAAAATCGAAGCGCGGTCTCCCGCGCTTCGATGTTTATTTGCCCCCGGGTGGGCCAAGTCCCGGGGGCATGGTGGGGGAGTTTAAATTTAATGTGGGGGGCCTCTAAGGCCCCCCAAGCCCCGGGGACTGCCACCCCCTCGGGGCTTTCAAAAAATAATGGTGCGGGAGGGCTCTTGGCCTCCCGCAGCCCCGGGGACCGCCACCCCCCGGGGCTTCTTTTTAAAAAATTTGACCTGTGTGGGGGGGCTCCAGCCCCCCCACACGCCCCGGGGACCGCCACCTCCCCGGGGCACTAAAGATTTGAATATGGGGGTCCGTTACGGACCCCCAAAGCCCCGGGGACCACCACCTCCCCAAGGCTGTGAAATGGTTGGGAGGGGGGCTGCGCGGCCCCCCTCCTGGAGCCCTTGATGGCCCTGGGGACCGCCACCCCCAGGGCCGGCTCCTGCAGTGTCCCGGGTGCCTACCCTCGGGACACTGTAGTTTGCTATGACAGGACGGAGCCTCGCGGCTCCGTCCTGTCATAGTAGACTTGGTTTGCATTTGAAAGAGAGAGCAGGAAACCTGCTCTCTTTCAAAATGCAATCCAATTGCTTTTCCACATGGGGAGCAGCATGTTAGCTGCTTCCCATGTGGAGAAGCAATGCCGGATCCCGTAGGACGCGGGGAGCCGGGCTGGGACTGTGGGGGGATTGGGGACCCCCCCACAGTCCCCAACCAGAGGCCAGGCCCCGGGGGATGGGGTCCCCGGGGCCTTAAATGGCCTGAGGGGGGCCACGCAGCCCCCCTCCAAAATAATTTTTTAAAAAATCGAGGGCATGCCCCGGGGGATGGGGTCCCAGGGGCCAATACAGGCCCAGGGAAGGGGGGCCACGCGGCCCCCTTCCCGTTTTTTTTTTTTTTTTTATTTAAAAATAAAATAAAATGCACAGGCCCCGGGGGAAGGGGTCCCCGGGGCCAAAAGTGGCCAAGGAAAGGGGGGCCACGCAGCCCCCTCCCATTAAAAAAATTTCGAAAAAAACCGACCGGCATCGTGCTCGAGGCCCCGCCCCCTCCCTGCAGTACTTGTAAACGCGCCCCCTGGCGCGTTTTAAGAAGGGGAAGTAATTCCCTTGAATATTGGGGTCCTTGGGGCCAACTAGCCCACCAGGAACCTCCAGTATGCGCCAGGGAGCAGCGTTGCAGAGAGGTGTACAGAGGCCACGCCCCTTTTACACCTCTCTGCAACGCAGCTCTGTGGCGCTTTTAGAAGTACATGGTGGGCTAGTTGGACTCCAGGGACCCTCAGGATTCAAGGGGACTTAATCCCCCAACTTAAAACGCGCCACGGTGCGCGTTTGCACAGTGGTGAAGGGAGGGGCGGGGCTTCAGGTGACATGTGTGCAAACAGGCCCCGTGGCGCGTTTTAAGATGGGGAATTAAATCCCCTTCAATCCTGAGGGTCCCTGGGGGCCAACTAGCCCAACAGGTACGTCCAGAAAGCGCCACAGAGCTGCATTGCAGAGGTGCAAAAAGGGGCGTGGCCTCTGAACACCTCTCTGCAACGCAGCTCCCTGGCGCATACTGGAGGTACAGAGTGGGCTAGTTGGACCCCAGGGACCCTCATGATTCAAGGGGACTTAATCCCCCAACTTAAAACGCGCCACGGGGCGCGTTTGCACAGATGTCACCTCAGGCCCCACCCCTCCCTTCACCATTGTGCAAATATTCCTCTAAAATCAGCCGAACTACGAAATTCCTATTTACTCACCTGTTATCAGGAGAGACCTCAGTGCTGCATCTTTCAGCCCAGTACTGATCCTGAAAAGTAATTTTAACCGTACTTACCAGTAACTTGAATTTCCTTCCATAGGATATCATTGTCTGCTTTTTGCTGAAAAAGTTTGTCGATTTTTGAAACATACAAATATTCCTCTAAAATCAACCGAACTACGAATTCCGATTTACTCACCTGTTATCAGGATGGACCTCAGTGCTGCATCTTTCAGCCCAGTACTGATCCTGAAAAGTAATTTTAACCGTACTTTACCAGTAACTTGAATTTCCTTCCATAGGATATCATAGACTGGTTTCACTTGGAAATTCTTCTAAGTGTGGAGTTTTGGAACTTTATAATATTCCTCTAAAATCAGCGCGAAATACGAATTCCGATTTACTCACCTGTTATCAGGAGAGACCTCAGTGCTGCATCTTTCAGCCCAGTACTGATCCTGAAAAGTAATTTTAACCGTACTTACCAGTAACTTATATTTCCTTCCGTAGGAATCCATTGTCTGGTTTTCAGCAGAAAAGTTTCAAAGTGTTGATTTTCACAAACTACAAATATTCCTTAAAAATCGCCTGTATGACTTAAACGCATTCTTTCAACTGTTTACAGGAGATGCACTAGTGCTGGATCCAGGATCCACCACTGAGTAAGAAAAAGTAACGATAACACTACTTACCTGCTAAGTGAATTTCCTCCCATAGGATAACATTGGTGATTCTATGTGAAAAAGTTTCTAAGTGTCAACTTTTAAAATACAATAATATTCCTTAAAAATCACTACTGTAACCAAAACGCTTTTACTCAACTGTTTACAGGAGATGTCCCAGGACTGAATCTAGGATCCAGTCCTGTGGTTAGAAAAGTAATCCATAAAGTAACTAATTGCATTTAGCTAGAAATTCACATTGAGCTCAATGTTGCATTGTGTTTGAAATTGTGTTGCCCATTGCAACAACTGTAACTACTGTACTTAAAAGTCTATTGCCTATTTGCAAAGTATTTAAACTAAAGTAATTCATTCCTGAGAAAGTATATTTTGTAATGTAATGTATAATGTAATTACAATGTAATTTAAAAAATAAAATATCTAAAAATAGTTTTAAAAAATGTAGTAAATCAGTATCAAAAAAATAAATATAACAATTAATACATTTAAAAATTGTCATTTACAAAACCTTTGAAATTCACTGAAAAAACCATAGGGTTCAGACATGTTATAGTTAGGAATTAGCATTTAAAAAACCTTTGAAATTCACTGAAAAAACCATAGGTTTCAGGCCTGTTATAGTTAGGGTTTAGCATTTAAAAAACCTTTGAAATTCACTGAAAAAACCATAGGTTTTAGGGAAAGTTATAGTTAGTTGGACATTGCACTCGTACAAAACCCGTGAAATTACCCCGTTATAGTTAGTTCAGCTAACTATAACTCGCGCCCCGCAATGCACTGCTGATGACGCTCACATATTACATCACTCATGACATGGTCAGTGACATCACTGATGACATCACTGATGACATCATCCATGTGAGAATTTAATGCATCTTCTCACACCCTAATATAACTTTTGATACACCCACTCTAAATTACAGACTGCCATTCTCAAAACCATACACACTCCAATACCAATAAGTACATACCCACTCACTGATTCTTAGGTCTACACACACACACATCTACTCACTCACCCGTACAGTCACTCATACTTACAGTCACTCAGTACAGGACTATCATATGCACTCATACACCTATATAAACACTCACACAACGCAACTCATCCATAGAGGTACTCACACACCTAGTCAGTCATGCAAATAATTAATCACACTCCAATTTACTCACCTATACAGTTATACACACCAGCTCACTTACTCATAAAAATACTAGCACATTCTTACGCTCCTATGCAATCACTGATGCAAGCACACACTCATCCATATAGCCACACTCACAATCACACACTCTCACTTATAGCCATTTATATACTCCAACACACATATATACTGCCTTTCACATATGTAGTTACTCACACATGTACCACTGAGATATACATTCAATCACTAACACACCCATACACACACTCACCCACCCATACAGCCCATCACAGACGCACTCTTGAAACCATGCACCCAGTGAATCACCCACTCACACATCTATGCACAGTCACACACACCCCACCCACACAAACACTGAGGCACCCATACAGATACTCAGAGAACCAATCCATAACTCATATAGACACTCATTTAGCTAGTCAGAAACCCCATGCAGCTGCTTACACAACAACAGACAGACGGATACAGACATTCACACAGTTTAGTCACTCACCCATGCATCCAGTAAGATACGTTTAATCACTCACTTATAGACTCAGTCACGCACCTACTAAATCATCCATTCAGACGCTTATACACCCACTCATTCTTCAATACGCCTTTCCCTATATATATTAAACATATTTAAACTTTACAGAAACACACAGTCACTGGATGATGTCATCAGTGATGTCATCAGTGATGTCACTGACCATGTCATGAGTGATGTAATATGTGACGTCATCAGCAGTGCATTGCGGGCGCGAGTTATAGTTAGCTGAACTAACTATAACGGGGAATTTCACGGGTTTTGTACGAGTGCAATGTCCAACTAACTATAACTTTCCCTAAAACCTATGGTTTTTTCAGTGAATTTCAAAGGTTTTTTAAATGCTAAACCCTAACTATAACAAGCCTGAAACCTATGGTTTTTTCAGTGAATATATGTGTGTGTATATATATATATATATATATATATATATATATATATATATATATATATATATATATATATATATATCCTACTGGTAGGAAGTTATAGTTAGGACCTAGTTTCCATAGGAAGAGCGTTTTTAATTGACCAATAACTTTGGTGTCATTCGGCGCATCCTCACAAAAAAAATTTGAAACCTGTATGACGCTCAATTCAGCTGCTGTCTTGAAAGTTTTGTGATGATCCCTCAAGCGGGGGCCGAAAAAAAAGGGAGGGGGGCCCAAAATGCGGTGTCCCCATGTTAATTCCCATAGAAATTTTAGACACAACTACAGCCCTAACTGCTGAACGGAATTGCACCAAATTTATCAGAAAGGTAGCTGCTGGCCCAGAAAGCGACCTTTTTGTAAATTGATGTAAATCCATTCAATAGTTTTGGAACTATTCAGGAAAATCCAAATTTGTTGTATATAGGGACGCGGATCCTCCGAGGATCCAACGGTCTTCGTGATGACATCTGATTGGCTGCCAGCACTTCTAACCAGGAAGTGTTGGCATCCACTGAAGTCCCACAAAAACGTTTAAAAAAAGAGAAGGGGCAGGGTAGGAATATCCTGACCCCTAGGCCTCTTGGGAAGGGTCCCAGATGGACCCCGCCAAGTAAAAAAAAAAAAAGATAAAAAAAGAAGCGCTTACTCCTGTGCTTCTTTTTTTAATAGGCCCCTGGGTGGGCCAGGTTCCAGGGGCATGGGCACTTAGAAATATGTGGGGTTTGCTGGTACTGCACTCCCCACCCCGGGGACCGCAACCTCCCTGGGGCAAACATTTAAATAAATGCGGGGGGCCTGCATCACCTTGCATCCACGGGGACCGCCACCTCCCAGGGCAAGTCATATTGAATTCATGTGATGGGACCGCACGCACCCCCTGCAGCCCCGGGGACCGCCACCTCCCCGGGCCTGCAATAAATGAGTGTAGGGGGTCTTTCACAGACTTTCGACCCCGGGGTCTACCACCACCCCTAGATGATGGAGGGGGGCCGTGGGCCCCCCTGGTGAAGCCATATATATCCCTGGGGACCCCCGAAGTGCTGGCTCCTGCAATGGCCCAGGGTGCCCACCCCAGGACATAGCTGTTTGCTGTTGCTTGGCGGGAGCTTTAACCGCTCCCGCCAAGCTCTTGCAAACTCTCTGCTTCCAGCAAGCATGAGCATATACAGATATGGTCCCCAGGGACGGAATCTGCCCTGGGAGGCAAGCCACATGACCCTCCTCCCCTATAATTTTTTTTTTTTTTTTGTTGTTGTTTTTTTTTAAAGGCCGGGCCCCTGGGGATGGGGTGCCTGGGCCAAAATCAACCCAGGGAGAGGGGCCACGCAGCCCCCTAATAAAATAAGCAAAGGCTGGCCCCAGGGGAAGTTGCCGGATGCCCTGCCCCCTTTCTCAACCACTCTGCAAAGGGGTCTCCTGACACACAACTTGTTGGGGGATGAAGGGTCCTTGGCGGCCAACAACCCCTCCTGTTACATCCTATAAGTCCCACACAGAGGGATTGCTGAGAGGTGGTCAGAGACCCCGCCCCCTTTCTCCACCACTCTGCTAGATGGTGGATGAAGTTCCCTTGGATGCCGAGGGTCGGGGGGGGGCAAGAACCCCTCCTATTACCTCCAGGAAGTCCCACACAGTGGGATTGCTGAGAGATCGTCGTAGGCCCTACCCCTATTCTCCACCACTCTGCAAACGAGCCTCCTGGTGCACTACTTGTTGGGGGATGAAGTCCCTTTGGATGCTGAGGATCCCTGGGGGCCAAGAAGCTGCCATAGTTAAAGATGAAGTTGCTTAAAAAAAAAGTGATAACATTTACACACCATGGAGCCGGGAGGGGAGGGAGCGTCAGCTTTGTGGAAGTGGGAGAGCGTGCTGTGCCTGCAACAGATAGGTACCATATTACTTCTCTACCATACTTTGTACAGCCTTGGTCCAGCTAATGGGTGCAAGTGTTTACAAAACCCAACTTCTCCTAATGCACCATAGGTTTGTAAAGGTATTGAACATGTTATAAATCTTTGTATTCAAGAATAAGTGCGTGCAGGTGAAAGTTGATTTGTGTTCATTATGTCCCACACAAGTTTTTTGGTTCTGCAGAAAAAGTTTTCAACTGGAGTAAGATTCTACATAGTAGATAGTAACTTTTGTAAGCAGCTTTGAGTTATTAGACAGAATCGAGTCAGCATGACAATTTCTACATAACTTAGAAGGCTGTGTGCACCAGGTAGTAATTTATATACATGTGCTTGTTTTGCTTGAGATGATGGGCTATCTGTAGAATGTTTACGATAGTATAAAGGGTGAAGGTAGTAGGATGTTTAGCACCTTCAGATCTTGGTTATAACATAACTACAACTCGCGCCCCCGCAATGCACTGCTTATGACCTCACATATTACATCACTCATGACATAATCCATGACATCTAACCAGTGACTGAGGGTTTTTAAAAAGTTTGAGTGTTAAATATAGATATATATATACCAAGGTGTATTGGTGAATCAGTGGGTGTATGAGTGCCTATTTGGATGATTCAGTGGGTGTGTGACTATAAGTGAGGGATTAGGTGTCTCAGTGAATGTATGTGTGAGTACTGGTTGTGTGAATGTCTGTGTCCGCCTATGAGTTGGTGTCTAGGTGGCTGTATGAGTGAGTGGGTACATGAGTTTCTGTATGGTTGAGTGATTGGTTGTCTGTGTAGGTGGGTGAGGGGGTGTGTGACTGCCTGTATGGATGAGTGAGTGAGTCAGTGACTGTATGGGTTAGTGAGTGCGTGTGTGAGGGGCTGTATGGGTGAGTGAGCATGTGTATGGCTGTGTCGGTGAGTAAGTGCATTTGCCAGTGGTATATGGCTGAGTAACTGGGTATATGAAAGGCGGCATAGGCGAGTGATGGGGTATGCGAGTGCCTGTATGGGTGAGTGAATGAATGTGAGAGTGGATGTATGGGTGTGTGTGCTTGTCAGTGACTGTATAGATTGAGTATGTGTTAGTACCTGTATCAGTGAGTGTGTGTGTGTAACTATGGGTGAGTAAGTGACTGTGTGATTGACTGTATAGGTGGGTGAGTAGGTGTGTGAGTAGATCTATGGGTGACTGGCTCAGTGTGCGAGTGACTAATGGTGTAGGAGTGGATGTGTCGGTGGCTGTATTAGTGAGTGGGTGAATGAGTGGCTGTATGGGTGAGTGAGGGGATGTGTGTGTGTTGATCTATAAATCAGTAAGTGGCTGTGCAAGTACTGGTGTGGGTGTGTGAATAGGTTTGAGAATGGTAGTGTGGAAAATTGAGTGTGTGTATGAAAGGTTGTATGGGGTGTGAGTGGGTGCTTCACATTCTGGGGCTGCTGTCATCAGTGATGTCATTTGAGATGTCATCAGTGATGTCACTGACCATGTCATGAGTGATGTAATATGTGAGGTCATAAGCAGTGCATTGTGGGGGACACAAGTTATAGTTATCTCCGCTAACCATGGTCCCTTGGGAATAAAGTGGGCTTCATCCCCCAACCAGTAGTGCGCCTGGAGCTGCATTTGCAGAGTGGTGGAGAAAGGGGGTGTGGTCTCCGAAGACTTACTGGTGTAACAGGAGGGGTAGTTGGCCCCCAAGGACGTCCTTGGAGGACAACTACACCTCGTGTTACCTTCAGTAAGTCCCACACAGCAGGATAGCTGAAAAGTTGTCAGAGGCCTAGCCCCTTTTCTCCACCACTCTGGAAACGCGCCTCTTGGCTCACTACTAGTTGGGAATGAGGTCTCCTTGGCTCTTGAGGGTCCTTGGGGGCCAACATCCCCTCATGTTATCTCCAGTAAGTCCCACACAGTGGGATTGCTGAGAGGTTTTTGGTGGCCACGCATCCCTTTCTCCACCACTCTACAAACGCGCCTCCTGGCACATTACTAGTTGTGGGATGAAGTCCCCTTGGCTCTTGAGGGTCCTTGGTAGCCAATTACCCTTCCTGTTACTGACAGTAAGTCCCACACAGCTGGATTGCTAAGAGGTTGTAGTAGACCGTACCCACTTTCTCTACCACTCTGCAAACGCGCCTCCTGGCGCACTGCTGGTTGGGGGAAGAGGTCCACTTTAGTCCTGAGGCACTTAAGTGTAAAGTGGAATTGATTCCTCAACCAGCAGCGCCCCAGGAGATGTTTGCAGAATGGTGGAGAAAAGGGGCGTGGCCTCTAAGTTCTCTCAGCAATCCTGCAGCAATACCGCTGTCAGAGACTTACTGGAGGTAACAGAAGGGGTTCCTGGACCCCAAGGACCCTCAGCATCAAAGGGGACTTTGTCCCCCAACCACTACTGTGCCAGGAGGCACGTTTGCAGAGTGGTGGTGAAGGGGGCGTGGCCTCTACCATCTTGCTGGAGATTTTTTTCTCTAGTTTTCATAAAAAATTTAATGGGGGGGCTGTGGGGGCCCCCCTTCCGGGAACCAATTTCAGCCCCGGGGATCACATACCACAGGGCCCGGCTGTTTACAGATGGAGAGGGGGGGGGGAGAGACACCATCCCCCAGGGCCTGCCCATTAAAAGTGGGTGCCTCCTGGGCACCCACTCACCAACGGGACCGCGGGGGAGCCTGAAGGCCCCGGCAGTCCCTACCGGCTCCCAATGTCCTTCGGGAGCCGGTATTGCTTTGTGACAGAGGGAGCTGCTAAACATGCAGCTCCCTCTGTACAAAAAAAATTATGCTCCGCTTCTAGTAAGCGATAGCATTTTCTGCTCTTGCTTACTAGAAGCGGAGCAGTGTTTGCTATGGCTTGGCTGAAGCGGTGCTCCCGCCAAGCCATAGCAAATAGCAATGTCCCGGGGTGGGCGGTCCCCAGGGCCATTTATGACTCCATGGGAGAGGCCAGGTGGCCCCCCTCCATTGTTAGAGGTTGCCCCGGGCCAAGACCAAGAGGCCCCTCCCATTTTTTAAAGAAGCAAGCCCCGGGAATCCCCCTGCTTAATACAATAGGAAAACCCCGGGGAGGAAAATCCTAGGAGGGAGACCCATGCACCCCCCTCCTTTATTTTTAAGCATGCCCCTGAGATTTGGCCCTCCCGGGGTCTTTTGTTTTAAAGACATGCGGGAGCCTGTGCGTTTTTTGTATTTTTTTATTTTGCCACGGATCTACCTGCGAGTTCGCGGCAAAATAATAAAAAAGAAGCTTTTAAGTTCCGGTGGGATCCCCCTTACAAAATTAACTCTTTACGGCCTTAAACTAAATAGACTAAAATGTGACACTCCTGGTTCTTTTCTTTAAGGAGCAATGATCTATGGTTGCAGCGTCTCTTTATGGAGATTGGGTAGGGCCTGGAAAAACAAATCTTCAGGGATTCGAGAATGGCCTTTTGACTGAAATGTCTTTAGACTCTTCCTTAATTATGTTTGGTGCATAGATATGAAGGTTGCAGTTCAACAATCCTACTAAGTTTCTGGCACTGTTTTTTCAGAGTATGTGGGAATTCTATCATTGGTGCAGGGTAGATCAGATATTTATGATGGGATCATGTTTTATCACCACTGGGAACAGACCATACAGTACAGACCCTGCTGACCACAATGACACCCTCAACAGTCACTTTTACTTATAGCCCTATGCATGCAAAGATGGTGAGTAAGGCGCCAGTTTCCAATACAATATGAATCTCCATGCATCTTTTACTTTGTGGTGTAGTAATATATCATGAAGGTAAAGGGACTTGGTATAAATCAATTGAAAAATAAATTGTTTGGTGTCAATGAGAATGTGGGCGGACAAGTGTGTTGCTGTAATTAACTGGATATGTGTTGTGATGGTAAACTACCCTAGAATGGTCAGAAGGACAAGGCACTTTTTAGCCTGATAGTTTCCAAATGTTGTTCTAGTATTTAAGGAGAAGTTCAGTTGTCAGCCAGTAGGAATGTAATTACAGATTTATTGTGTTAAATCTGTGATGATTATTACATCAGGTACTGAAATATTGGCATATATCACTATTACTGATTGGAGTAGTTTATAATAACATTTTAAGTTTGTTACTGAATTTGAGTCCAAGCATTATTTTCTGATAAAGATCTTAAATGGGGATGAAGTCGATTTTGGATTTAAAAGCTGTGAGGCCTTTTCCCATTTGGGTAAATTTACAGATCAATAACTGTACTAAAGGCTCTCAAAACACCTTGAAGGAAATTCTCACTCTGACTACAAGGAAGTTCTAGTAATTATGCAATAAAAGAAACAGCAGGTGATCTATTATTATTATTTATAAGGCGCAGCGAATCATCCCCAAGGGGATCTCTCGGCGCCTGGGTAGCAGGCAACCTATTAAAGTGCTCATTAAAACAGCCAGGTATTGAGCAGTTTCGTGAACTGTGCCAAATTAGGGCAGGCTCGAATCTCGTCTGGCAGTCTGTTCCAGTGGACGGGGGCTAGATGAGAAAAGGCACGACCGCCCATTTTGACTTTCCTGATTCTCGGCGTGCAGAGCAGGTTACGACTGCTCGATCTCAGTTGGCGCGCGGGAATATAGGGATCTAATTTCTTTCTGAGGTAGGCGGGGCCCTTCCCCTGAAGTGATTTGAACACTAGGCACAAGAGCTTAAAGACTGCTCTTTTCCTAATAGGAAGCCAATGCAGTTGACGCAGAAGAGGTAGTGAAGGAGCAGGTTTGTTGAGGGCTAGGCGCGCTGCTGTATTTTGGACAACCTGCAACTTTGATAATAAATCTTCCCTAATTCCTACCAGTAGCGAGTTTCCATAATCTAGTCTACTGATTAGAAGCGCCTGTAAGAGGGTCTTTCTGGCAAAGAGGGGAATCCACGGGAAGATCTTTCACAGCATTCGCATAATGGCGAAGCAAGTGCCTGAGATAGTTTTTACATGCTCCTCCATGGAAAGTCTGTCATCAATTACGATGCCCAGATTTTTCGCTCACTTTTTTGGTGTAGGGGCTACCCCTAGTTCTACAGGCCACCAATCAGAGGTCCATAACTCCTCTGCTTTGCCAAACAGCAGAATCTCCGTTTTATTGGAGTTCAGTTGTCGAAAATTCTTCCTCATCCAAGTGGCTATTTTTAGCATACAGCTCTTAAATTTTTCTCTAGTCAGAGCCGGATCCGTCTCTATGGGGACTATCACCTGAGTGTTGCCCGCATATGAGATCGTCTCAAACCCACACGATTTGATAATGGTGGCCAAGGAGGATACATAGATATTGAACAAAGTGGGGCTCAAGATGGGACCCTGAGGTACCCCCTTGTCCACTACTGTGGTCTGCGACACAAAAGTGTCCGATTGGACACACTGTGTTCTATCGGTCAGGAAACTTTGCAGCCATTTCAAGGCCAATCCTCTGACACCAATCTCTCGTAGCTTATCCAGAAGGATTCTGAGAGATGGTGTCAAAAGCTGCTGATAGGTTAAGGAGAACGAAGATCGTGGGAATTCCCATGTCCAGTGACATCCTTATTGAGTCTGTTACTTGGGTCAGTGCGAAAACCTGACTGGGAAGGATCAAGCAGGTCATTTTGTTCCAAGTAATCCGAAACTTGTCTATTAATCAGAGTCTCCATAACTTTTGAGCAGCTATTATCTTAATGTGAAAATGCCCAACAATTGTTTTCCTACATTTTCAATCCTTCTTTATTCGGCAAATGCTGCCATAAAAGTTCACATAAATGCAATTGAAATAAAAAGAATGTTAAAAACGGTAAATACAATAAAAGAGGTAAAAGCTATCGTAAGGCCATTTTGAACAGTGCTTAGTCAATATACATTGCTTGTTTAAGATTATATCAAACCTGCTGCTGTCATATGCCTTATACTTCTGAATTCTAGCAAAACATTAGCACCTTGTTAGGGAGGGCCATTGCATTTCAAGGTATAACATGGAGGATTTGTCTAGGTAACATTGCTAGCAGCAGCGGTGGGCAGTGCAAAACAGTATTCAGGACCCTCCACTGCCCTGTCTGATTCTCCATACTCCCATTAAGAAGCGAGATAGAGCAAACATAATCAGTGGTGATGTATTTAATCTGAGGATTCTGGAGACAACCCTAAAATCCAACAGAGCGGTAGTATCCATTTCTTCCTGTGATTTTAATAACGCTTGCAGAAGAACAATATGTGATTAATACATTCCTTGATCTGAGGGCGAAAGGGGCAGGACAGGTCTGGGTTAGTATCATGTTGCTCCCATTTAGTAGTAAAGGGGCGCAATGGTTGCGTTCCAAATCGAAATTTAATGTAGAAAGTTTTTGCCAAAGGGGGTTCGATGGAATCCATATATTCCTCCATAAGGTAAGAATCTTTTAATTCTAGGAAAGTTAGTGTCGGAGTACTCCTGTTCCTGCTCAATCTCCATCCATGTATCTCCAGTAAATCCCCTTGAGTGCTGCCTTGGGCACACCAGAAATGGCTCCCGGGTTAGTTCACAAATGTTCGCATCCCAATTTTGCCAAGTAAGTCTTAATGTGCACTAACCAGGGAATCCTAGAAACTCCAGGCTGCCTGAGTTTTGCTACAGGTAATCAAACAAAATGTATTTTCTTTAAAAAGTGACAAACTAGTGGCTACTAAGATGGTTGCTGGTATATTTCCCTACTCGCAACACTAGGGAGCAGGGTTGAACTCTTATATTGATACTTTCAGTGCAGATTAATTATGATCCATCCATAGATTCCTTACTTTAGAAACACGTCCAGTAAATTCATTTACTGCTGACCGGAAAGAGCATGCTGCTTTGCATTTTATGTTAATTTGTCTTAGAACAAATGGAGTTAATAGTATAAAATGTGCACCCAAAGGGATATTATTTTATAAACAATATTTATGACACAATGTTTGTCAGATGTCATTTCTCTATGTATTCTGTTCTGACGGTGTTGTATTCCGCTTTAGGTGTCCGTATATAGGTTTTCCTGAAACATGTCCTTATATAGGCACAATTCGCATTGCCCTTATATAGGCATAAGATCCCAGTCCTTATTTAGGCATTAGCCATGCACTACAAATACAGGCATGGTCACCGACATCCGTCCACCCTAACGTCACAACGAGTTCTTAGAAACCAAACCCTAAGCCCAGCACAGGATTATTGATTTCTCCAAGAACTCCTCTATTATGCATGAACCACTATTCCTTAAGGGTTCATTCCTGACGTCTTCCTCTGTCCGACTTCACGTCAATGCTAACATTCCAAGGCACCTACCAGGTATAAATATACCTTCCCTTGCCCAAGCAAGTTAGAGGAGACCTCGACTTCAGAGGAGCCCGTATCCCGGCCTGACGCACTGAGAAGAGACGCTGTCATCCCTGCTCGCAGAGAATCCAGTTTCCAGTGTTCTGACTCCCTTCGCGGGGTGTTAGAATTCGAGATACGGCAGGAGATTCCCACCTCTCTCATTCTCAAGGTATGGAGCTGACTAGAACCTAGAGGGACTCTTGGCATACCAGACTCTTAATATACCATACTATAGAATACTTCACCTACTTCTTACCTTGCCCTACACCTAGATCAGGTTAGGTACACTGGGGTAGAACTAGCTTAGAGAAGCATCGTATGAGTACTCGCATTTTTAGCTCATGTTATTTATGTATGTGAATATATGTATCATAGCTAAAAGATAATGCTAGCGCAGTATTATTTGTCTACTGCTTACGCTGTACATTATATATCTTGCATACTGTCTTGTGATCATAACAGCTCATATCTCTTACACTAGTAACAAGACTGTTCAATAAATCCTTTTTATTGAAACGCCCGTCTATTCTTTCTGTGTAACTCTGAGGAAACTAAGCATGCACGATTAGCTGAGTGAAACTGTTATCTATTGTTTCCACGATTCTGAGAGTGTTCCGATTCTAAAGGGAAACAAAGTTGTCATGTTTATGCGGTTGCCAGAAACTACTCCTTCTTGTTTACAAGGAGTTTCTAGTGGCCTCTGAGTTAGCTGGCACAAAGTAATTAAATTTAATATAATCGATAGGGACATACTGACCTCAGTCCTATGTCGAATCTATAGGAGTATATTATTCCAATGCGCAGAGCCTATTAGGGAAATAGGAAATACACTACATGGCGCACAACGGTTTGGTAAGGCACTAATTTAACGCTAGATACTGAGTAACTCAGTCGTGCTTTTCTCTCAGAGACCCCTACTCTCATACTCCATAAGACGTCTGGAGTGGGTAGGGTTAAATATCCGCCAAAGCTAAATAGGACAAAAAACCTATAGATTAGCTGTTTGGTTTGTTCAACGTTGAAGGATACAGTGTTCCAAAATATTGTGCACCTTATCTTTTGTTTCCTTGTAACTTGTACTACATTTTTCAAAAAACAAATGTCCGAACACGGGGACAATGGCACCGAGAACGGTGTAAATACGGCTGACCCAGTCGTAACAGCTTTTAACTTTACCGGTTTAAATGAAGCCGATGAGGGTGTTATAAACATCCATCCAAACTTAAGGAGAGCCATCACTCTAAAACTTATAAAACACGGCCTACCACCAAGAGGTCCACTAGGTAGACCAGGAGCAACATGGCCGATTCTAGCCGGCTACACACCTCATCCTGACATCGATGTAATGTCAGACAAGGAATTACTTACTCAGCTACAAGCGTTAATAAAAATTTACAGACAATTAGTCCAATATGTCATGCGGACTTTCACAGTCCAACCACCAATGACCATTCCAAATCAAACCCCTCTACAGGGGAATACACTAAAAATTACTCCACAGACTTTATACGCAGTCATGGGTAAAATGCCCACACAACGTGAGCAAATTCCATTCTGGATAGCTCAAAAAATTACTCAAATCGAAGCTGTATTTCCAAATACTAGCCCTTATGAGAAACACAGAATCCTAACAATCTGTTTACCAATGGGGATCACACCACAACTGGAAGATTGCACCACTTGGGCGCAGTCTTTGCTGCCATCTATACTAAAACACATGGTGTTCCGTCAATTGCAGTAATACCAGATGTCCTGAAACAAATTCAAAACGAATACGGGGCTGAACCTGCTCTGAATTTAGGTATGAAATTACTGAAAAACTTCGACCAGGTCTCAACAATAATATTACCTAATATTAAAGGGGAGGCAGCATCAGTGGTGATCCGCCAACGCTTAAGGGAATTTGATGTTACAGAACATCAACATGAACTACCCAGAATAATAGAACAATCTTATGCAGAATTAGGCAGAGATAGTTTGGGTGGAAAACCATTGAAGCCAAAACTATCTGAAAGTCCTGAGAAGGACTCTATTAAACAAACTCCTACATCTTCTAAAAGAAGTGGGAAACTAATAAACAAAATTCAAACGAGACACGTTCTCAATCCCGAGGTAGGTCTCCTCAAAAGGAGCCCTCTGAAAGGAGGTATAACCTCAGGAATAGGGATAATTTAAGAAAACCTGACAGGTATCAAGATACTGATACACGTTCCTCTCGTACCTTTCAGATATCGTCACAGACATCGGAAAGAAGAGGACGGTCAGAACAGGGAGAAGAACACGTGAAATCCAAAGACGACAAACAAGTTCAGAAAAATAAATCAAAACCTCAATTCACAAAAGAAGGTAGCAGGTCTGAAGATCAGACATGCCGAGACTACTGAGAACACAGCTCAAGAACGGAGAATGGGCTCAGACAATGCTGGACAGTGCAGCGGAAGTCACAATAGCTCGCCAGAACCTGAAGGAACTTCTGGAGACAGTGGACTTGAATGAGTACATCACAGTAGAGACTGTAGACACCAGGGTTAGTACTCCACAAAAGTTATATGAAATAACACTCCGAATGGAGGGAGACATACCAAGAAAAGTGAAAATACTCTTTTGGGAGAAACTTTCAAGGGGTTATGATATACTTCTAGCAGAAAGACTGGCCACCACAATTTGTCAGGGAGTGCTCACATGGTGAGGACATCATTATGCCTGCATTCTCCAACCATATTCCAATTCACCTAAAATATACTTATGCCAGGAAATGGGCAGTTGCCCAGGCACCGCATTATTTAAAAATCATGTAGGATGGGATGAGGACTCACCTCACCACAAAATACATCTAAAAAACAAGCATTGGCATAGCCAATAGGTCTCGCATTTGGGACCTTACAAGTGTTTAGCCATGCAACAGTTGATGTTGTTGCACCAAGGATATTGTGCTGCATAACGAAATACTTATAAGGTCCCAAAAGCGAGACCTATTGGCTATGCCAATGCTTGTTTTATGGAGGAAGAGAGTGCGATTGAGAGTGCAGCCCATGTGTTATACAAAAACGATAAGATTTTGTGCATGATACCACCGTAAACATACCACTGCCCTATTCCATTGCCCTGGCAGCTCCGATGTATTTGGAGGGAAAAAACGAGCAACTATAAATTAAATCACTTCAAAGCTGCCCTTGATGTGCATTGCAAAGTGAAACCGCATTAGATAGATAGACACACTCAAGTGTGACTTAGAGGCAAAAGAAAGGGAGAGACATAGAAAGGCTGACAGAGAGAGAAATTAAATCAGCCAGAAAGACCAGATGAGACAGGGAAAGACAAAAAGGAATAGTGAGAAACACAGCAGAAGCAGAGAAATGCAGGTTAATTTGGGAGAAACAGACTGTAAGATGAAAAGAGAGCAACAGTGAAAGAAACAAAAAGGAAGAGACCGAAAAAGAAAAACCTGAAGAGGCAGTGTGATAGAAGCAGGAAGAGGCAGAGGAAGGTATCCAACAGAGAGAGACATGGAAAGTGACGCACATGGAGATACAAGAGATGAAAACACACGCCACGCCCAGAACTGAATGTTTCTACATTTCTTTCTATTAATTTACATGCATCACCTATTCATCAGTCTCTCACTATGCACCTTTGTCAATCCCTTTATCTGCCACTCTCGCATCATTACCCCTTCCTACATCAATCCATCTATTTTGTATACTGCAGATGCTGCTGTCAGACGACCTTTATATTCAAGCAGTGGCAGCGCATCTAAAGGTTTGTGCATAAAAAAAAGAGCAGCCACAATTTAGATGCGAGAAAGCAAAAGACACACAATTGTATGTCTTTTACAATTTAGATGAGCATTCTAAGAGCCAAAGTTAAATCGGAAACCCATACTCTTAAAGGTAGGGAGAAAAGCAGAGATTGATACAATTGCAAATATTTTTAGAAGGGCAAAGCATTGTCACTGGGCAGTAAAGATGCCTTGGTATGTCAATACACGGGGAATCCCAAGGCTCCGCTTTACACAAAGAAAGTCAGCAGTGGGGTCTGGACCTGAGGCTTCATTAACCCCCTGCACGCTGGCGCTGGGGCGCTCAGTGCCAACAGACACTGGCTGTCTTTAACGCCAAGTGGAGAGGCAGCGCTAAGAGGCACAGGTTAACGCAGCTTGGTGCTCCCATTCAGCCTCTTAAAGTGAAAGCACAAAGGAGCCTGACCCGAGGATTAAACAGAAAACAGAGCAGAGGGAGCCATTTAACATGCCTCCTACTGTGCTGCAGCGCCTCTCGGTCCCCTGAACTTAGGCTAGGGATACTACTGCCTCCATTTGAGTGTAGAGTGCGATTTCGATAGAGAGCCAGAACGACCTGCTTACAAGCAGCGATGGGCGGGGATGGCACAGCCAGGTGACCTCGGAGAGTTGTTGGGACAGGTAAGCAGTGTTGTGGGAGGGCGTGCAAGACGGGACGGGGAGATTAGGTGTGAAACGCCATCCGAAACATTTAGCACCGCTCTGTGAAATGGGCGCCGACACACATGCCTGAGGCAGACCCCAAGGAAACAAGCGCGCGCGCGCCTCCCGCTAAAGGTGGGAGGGAGAGCACACAAAGCGTTTCTTACACTGCTGTTGATCATAATAAACAAGCATTGGCCGCGCGCCAAAGTGAAAGCAGCGCGACGCGGCGGGGGAGGGGAGGAGCGGGGCGGAGGAACGTGCAAGCAATCAAGTGAGAGGAAAGACAGATGGCGCCTGATCGGGCGCTGAAAGCTGGCGGTTGCGCACGTGCACGCTCGCGTGAACGCAAGCTGGTGGCCGGAAAAAGCCTCTTTGGTAGCACTTCCAAAAGCCCCTTACTAAATGTCTCCAGAGCAACGCATGCGCGCTGGCTCAGCGAGACCTAATGAACCTACTGCACAAAGGCAGTACCCAATAAAGCAAGAAGCTAAAAAACAGGTCAGGGAGATCTTAGATCAACTTGAATACCAAGGGGTGATTGAAACATGCACCTCCTCAATGAACAATCCTTTGTTTCCTGTATCCAAACCAGACAATACATATCGTCTAGTTTTGGATTACAGACACTTGAACACTTGTTCCAAAACATTTGCAGTGCAAAATGCACATAGTACAGCATTAATGAATAATATTGTGCGTAAAAAATATAAAACGACAGACATTTCAAATGGTTTCTTTTGTCAAAACATAGCACCTGAAAGCAGGTACTTAACAGCTTTCTCAATAATGGGGACCCAGCGTCAATTTTGTAGACTCCCACAAGGGTTCAAAAACAGCCCGGGGTTATTCTCAGCAAGAGTAACAGAGTTTCTACAAATTTATGATAATGAGGCATTGTCATATGTCGATGACATCTATCTGACAGACGATGACCTAGATAGGCACTTGAACAGGGCGAGTACCAATATATTGGGCTTCGCCTCTGAGGGCTATAAATTCAACTTTAAAAAATCCAGAATTGCCCATCTCAATGTTCTTTTCCTAGGATATGAGCTTTCAAGTGAAGGCAAGAGCCTGGCAGCCAACTTTTTAGAAAAGTGTGCGCTGCTCCAACCTCCAAAAACGCTGAAAAACTTACAATCCACCTTGGGTTTCCTAAAATTTGGAAGAACTTACATTCTAAATTATGCAGAAAGGGTTAAACCTCTCTACGAATTAATCAAACCTGATTTTTCAATCAAACGTTGGACACAAGAACACACCGAAATCTTTCGTTCACTCCAAGCTAACATGTTAGCAACAAATCACTTACAAACACGCGTAAATACACGCAATTTAGTGATCCGAATAATTTCTGGACAATGCGGATTCACCTATTTAACGTTTAATGAGGGTGAAAAAGTACCAATAGCATACAAATCACATTTGTATACACAAGCAGAAATGCGCTTCACTTCAACAGAAAAGATACTGACAGCAGTTCAAACCACTGTAGTAAAAGAAAGAGCTCTAGCCCAAGGGAAACGCATTATTGTCGTAACTCCAGTACTAGCCTTAGAGGCGGTTACAAAAGCGAGCATTCCAAATGCAAAAGCTTTACATCCTAGATGGATACAATGGGTTAATTCTCTTGCTGCAACAGATGTTGACTATGTTTTTGATCCGGATTTAAAAACACAAGCGTTCCTGCAATATGAACATGAATGTCCTCTGCCCACTGAAATTTTGCCTCTAGATCAGTATGAATTTATAATTTACACTGACTGATCCGCACAACCCGCTACAGGGAGTAAGCAAGCTTACAGTGCAGCATGCGCAATCGTTAAAGGTCGCATGCAAGATGGTAACTTCAGACCAATGGTCACTAAAACACAATCTCTAGGAGATTGTACAGCTCAGCGAGCTGAACTACAAACATTCAAACTGGGCCTTGAAAGTACAGATCGCGAATTCCCCACACTCATAATGTGCGATTCTTTTTACTGTGTTCAGTCGTATAATGAATATATACAGAATTGGCTTGAAAACGGGTTCAAAGATGCAAAAGGTGGCACAATAAAGCATAAAACGCTTTGGGAACAAGTAGTTCAGTTAAGAAACGAACTATCAAAGGCTCACGTGATACACACGCTGAGTCATCAACGTGATGGCGTTCATGTTGCAGGGAATTAATTGGCTGACGAAGCCGCAAAGGGGGCTGTTCAGACGGCTTCCGTAGCTGCGATCACTCGTTCAAAAACGAGAATAGACAGTGAGATATTGTTGGCTGTCAATGCTTCAAGCAAAGGCAGTGGTGCAGCGTTACCAAAGAAATTTCCACTCAAGTACTCTTATGTAATTGATGCAAACAACGTTCCTTTTGCTCGAATCCCTGGAGTGGGGGATAGGGTAATTCCAAACATGGAACGTAGAGCAGCTTTGATTTATGAAGCACATCTGGGGGAGGGTCTGTCACATCAAGGGATCTCTAAAACAATATTAACATTAAAAGAGATGTACTGGTGGCCCGGAATGAATACACAGATTTACATCTTCATTGATGACTGCATAGACTGCAATAGACAGCGTGGTACAGAAAGCCATCAGACTACGAAGTAGCCTGCCCAGTACAGACACCATTGTTAGACAGCATTAGACTATCTACGTGCAGGCGTCCCTTTGGACACATGCAATCCCACAAATACTAAGTCAAGGTTCCTATGGATATGGCCACAGCGCTCGGCTGACGCTTGAACTGTTATAAAAGATTTGCGAGTCTTTATTGGCACATACGCAATTGGCACACTACATTCTGACCAGGGCCCTGCGTTTAGCTCTCGGGCTTGCAAAGAAGCCATGGCCAGTTTGGGCGTAACATTGCGGTACTCCTCTCCGTTTCATCCTGAGGGAAATTCTGTTGTGGAAAGGAAAAACCGGGACATAAAGCAGTCTATAACAGCTAGAGTATTAGGTTCGGGTGATGGGTGGGTCACACATTTATGGGGTCCAACGCTCATTTAATAATTTGCCAAGAAGTTCTCTAGGGGGGGTCACTCCATATGAGGTCCTATTTGGGACAAGAATGTGGGTTCCTGATCTCGAATGTAAAGGCACAGTGGTGGAAAATAAACCCTTTGATATCAAAGATCGTTTGGCTGTTTTACAGGATCTAAATGAACTAAGATCGAAACAAAGCAACGTGTTCCTGAAGCCAACCACCACTGGGGAAAAACCGGCCGTCCCAGCAAGGACTGTCTGGATCCCAAAAGTTGGGGATCTAGTCAGAGAGAAGATTGCGGACAAGAAGGAATTTGGACCTTCTTACAGACAACCAGTACCTGTCCTAGCCGTACACGGAACAAGAACAGTACTTCTGCCGGCCCTTGCTGGAAAAAAGGAGAAAAGATTTGTGTCCATCGACCTCATCAAACCACAGTATGTGGCTGATATTAAATAGTAGGCCTCGTGGACTCCGACCTAGTAGCAGACGCACTCCTCTCGCTTCTATCCAAGAGGTTCAGACTGAAAGACTCATAACCATCGAGAATTCAGCAGTAACAGATGAAGGACTAAGCAACAAGGCTATGGAACTCATCCCTCTTGAAACTCAAGTAACAGTTCGTCCAGATACACCTGTCTACACCAACGTAACAAGTGATCAACTGGTTCCAGCGATTCCAACAAATCCTGATGCAATTCCAACAATTGACAGAACTGCTTCTGGCTATTTCATTAACTTTGATACGTTTTCTGAGGATCCGAGTGAACCTGAAACTACGCCAGCCCTAAAAACTTTCAAACAACAAGTACAAGACCTTTTTCATTTCCTGAAAAAGACTTATCTGGTTTCACCATGGATTGAACTATGGATTATTTCTGGAATATTTTTCTTTCTGCTTTGGCTAGCTTTGGTTATGACTATCAGCGTGCTTATAAATGGCAGATACATCCATATGGACACTGAAAGTAAAAATGTGAACTTACTTTTGAAACTACACACATCATCCCATCGTGAAGCTAGAGACTTGTCAGCAGTGAACATCACAGCCGTTCCTATACAGGATGGTATAGTGTGGGACAAAATCGATTTCGATATATTCGGCCCGACGGAACTTTTGAACATTCCACATTTATTTAAAATTTCATTAAGTGACTTTATTACCTCCAGTACCTATTCTGGTGAATGGGACTTTGAGACTGTCAATGATATGTCTGATCTAGAAAGGTCTGCATCATTCTCTAACAATGAATACTTAGAGGGTTCATCAGACTACGAACAGCTTTATTGTTACAACCACTATGGTCATCATTTCTTGCATAAATCTGCAACACCTAGAAATGTGTTTGTTTAACCAATGGGAACATTGTCCTACACCCCCAAAAGGTAGTTCAAAAACGTTTGCTAAAAAGTTTCCCTATTTTTCAGGGTACAATACATCTGATCCAGAAACATTTTACTATAAAAATGTAAACAAAACAGGACAGAAAATTATGTTAACTAATACAAAACAGATTTACTCTGCAGCCTTTATTACCCAACTGTCTAGACATGGATTTGACTTTTGGAAGGACACAATAGACACGAAATCTGTCTGGGGTTCTAAAGATTGGCAAGTACAGGGGATGGAAGCTTTGTTTAGAGCATGTATCATCCCTCAGCAAATAATGTTTTTGAATGACACTGTGCAACAGACGTCTTGCCTTGGTTTAGCTAAGATCAAAGACATGAAAACACCTTCTGTACCAACACCTGCAAGTAATAACACTACACAGGGAGCGGTTACAGTAGACACAATACTACAAACCAACAGAACAGATCCTGATTGGAGAAAATGGTTACTCTGGCCCACAGACACAAACATCTGTCAAAGATTCCTGAATAGAAGACAGGGCTTTACTATCCATAGGCCAGACCCACGATATGTTCAACAACAACATCCGGGGTAGTAACAACATACAGTGTAGGAAAATTGTGCCTCGACTGGCTACAAAAATCTACACTTGAGGATGTGAAACAACACTTATCTTTACTTAAAGAAGACGCAGACCTTAGGGAATTCTTGCTAGGACCGAGAAAACCGCGTCAAAAACGTTTCATATATGCCGGCATTTATGCTGCTTATAATGAAGTATGGAAGGTTTCACAGGCAGAGGCCGCAGAACTAATATGTGAACTTGATCGTATTAACTTAGAGAAAACTCTCTCTGTGGTCGTGTCACGATGTTCCGGCTGTTGACCTGCCGGGAGAGGAGGATCCCGACATGTTCCCTCGTTATCTCTCGCCCCTCCTTTCTTTTCAGTCCTCTGCAGCTTCAAAGGTGCTGTGGAGCTTTAAGGACCTGGACGCTCGGGACTCTGAGCCCGCCCACCAACCCGGACCGGGGATTCCGATTGGAGGGGACGGACACACCTCCGGAGTCATAACGAGGCCGCAGGAGGAACTCTGCGCGCAAGCCGACTGGACGAAGGAGAAGGAGGAACAGCTGACCAGTTTTGCCAGACCGACATCGTACGAAGAGCTGCGACCGGGAGGACCAGAAGAGCCGGTAGTGAAGGAGACGGAACACTGTCCAGTAAAGGGCGCGCGGACCCGATTCGGCACCGCGAGGAAGCCAGCCACGTCCCCGGAGGAACGTGGCTACAACAGGTACGTGCTCGCCTCAAAGCAGCGTACGATAAGGAACCTCTGGGTGGGAAGCCTGTTAGAAGGGCGGAGGGAGGCACGCAAACGCCCCGCTAAAATACCTACCGTACAATCCTACTGTTGTACCTCGTTGCGCTTTTTAACTTCACGGGTGGCGGATGGTGGTGCTCTCTCTCTCCCTCACTTCCCTTCCCAATTATCATTCTAGTCCAGACGGACTAAGAAACTGACAGTAGTTTCTCTTTTCTTTTGATATATACCTTCCCTTGGCTCCTTCCCGACGGACGTGATCGCTGAGACGACCCCAGACCGGAGAAAAGCCCCCGAAGATCCACTGACGGAAGTGATCCACCCCCGATTGTTTGGGACTTTCATTTGCCCTTATATGCCTTGGAATAAAACTCGACCAAGAGTACCTACCCTTTCGTGTCTGTTTCTTGGCGGGCTCCACAGGTCGACAATGGGTTAACAACTTTGTCATCCAGAATTTATTCATTGGACAACAATGTATCCTCTGCTATTGACATACTGGAACAAGATTTAGCCATGTTACAACAAGGCCAATCTCAGTTACGTTCTATTATGTTATTAGGCTGGACGCTGCAATTTTTCCGTGCGGGCAATGTGCCTTGGCGTTTTATCAACACGTTGGCTCTGTTTGCAGAATACAATCTAACAGATAAACAGATCGAACTGGCACAAAGGGGAGCAAAGTATACAGTGCTGAGCATTGAAAAACTGGAAAAATTACCATTTACAGTAGCAGAAAAAACCAGCTACAGAATGGCTTATCCATGGCAAAATCACTCTGCCTGTCACTACTTTTCAGTTTCAGTATTGCCTCAAACAAATGCAAGCAGGCAAATATGAAAGGTTGGGTAAAGAATACATTAAGACATCCTGGGATTTACCTTACGAATACAGATGTTGGAGTGGGGATCGTGAAGTGTTTCTAAGCGGTACACACTGTGAAAATGCACTAAGTGGTTCCCTCATATGTCAGGACATTTCTTTACACGGGGCTTGTAATGGTTCTGTGGCAAATTTGTCCTGCCACCAGCAGGGTACACCGGCTACTGTGATTAATCCAACGTTTGGCCAACTTTCTAACGGGAGTTAACTCATGTTGAATGATCAGAGTTGCTGTGTCATGTTGCCAGGCATCCCATATCTGGTAACGGTCGACTCCAGGGTTACTTGTTGTATGCAAGTATTGTTCCCCCCAATAGACAGTCAGGGAGTCGCCTCTATGGCCTTCATTGAATGTTTCTTTTATACGTTTTGATACTTTAAGCAGAATGAAAGCCATGCTTTTGCAACAGACCGTGCCTTTGACCTCGGCCAAAGAAATCTATGATTTACAAATTGCAAGGTCTTCGGCTGAGATACAGGCTTTAATTCGTACAAACTGCCCTATACATTTCGTACAAATGATGGCACGTATCTTAAACATGTCTGATGCGAGCGGGATTGTACATGTATTTAAGACCATCTGTTCAGGACTGTTAGCACCCTTCCAGGCAGTCCTCGGAATCATCCCAAACTTCGCACATTCGGTGTTTGGTGGTGTGCCATTAATTCTAGCACTTGTTGCAGGAATCCTGTTCCTATTCCTACTATTACGCTATGGCAAGCCTATCCACCGACATCACTCCGAGCGATGTGGAGAAAGCTCTTCTAGAACGGAAGTGCCGTGAGCTCATAGTGCAGCTTTTGGGCATGCCTCGTCTACAGGAACTTAATACAACATGGTTCGTGTCATTTAGACCAATCTGGCAAGATTGCATCTTACCTGTTCTACGCTGCCTGCTTTGCGGTGAAGAATGTGTGCTAGACACCTGTCTAACACTCCCATCAGTCATGCCAACGGACATCGATACTCTGCTGGACCCGGTAACGGCCCATGCTCTGTTTTGTCCCCAGAGGCTACCAATCCTGATGACGGCATTCATTGAGATCTCACAGACGCTTCCTGCTGCTGCTGAGGTACGAGATGGATCAACAGGCACACAGGTAACAACGGACGCGAACATTGCTGCAGCATCTTATGCTGAAGGCGATGCTTCTCATCTCTGTGCAATTAACCTTCTGAATGAGGTGTTCCAAATGTCACCAACATCGGTAGATGATATTTTGTCTACAGAAATAGATGATTTCATGTTTACACCAGACCGATACACTGACTTTGTTTCGGTCACAGTGTACCAGGGACGCAATGAATTTGGCCTTCATATTTTCATAACTTGGAACTCTTCCTAAAATTGAACTTTTTCTTTTTCTTTATTTTTTGAAAATACATGGCAACTCAATCTGCTTACAGTAGAGCTATTCATATAAAACGGACTTCTTTGAATACTTCCAGGGACACAATGTCACCGTATTTGACTAAAAATTCATTTAGTACCATGATATGCAATGGCTTTGATTTTTGAAAACTTGTCAACCATTTCATCGTATGTATATATTTCTGTTTATTCATTCATGTTGCATTTATTTCCAATATATGCTTAGAATGAAAAAATGCTTTAAAATGTACAGTACCTATTGCATTACATGTTTTAGCAACAGTTCTTTTAAAAACTTCTTTTAATATGCTTTTAGAAATGTTTTTAGCAATATGTGGTACTCAAGTTTAATGTTTAGCATTTAGTATTATCGTTCATTCGAAAGTGGAATGGGTGTTGTATTCCGCTTTAGGTGTCCGTATATAGGTTTTCCTGAAACATGTCCTTATATAGGCACAATTCGCATTGCCCTTATATAAGCATAAGATCCCAGTCCTTATTTAGGCATTAGCCATGCACTCCAAATACAGGCATGGTCACCGACATCCGTCCACCCTAACGTCACAACGAGTTCTTAGAAACCAAACCCTAAGCCCAGCACAGGATTATTGATTTCTCCAAGAACTCATCTATTATGCATGAACCACTATTCCTTAAGGGTTCATTCCTGACGTCTTCCTCTGTCCGACTTCACGTCAATGCTAACGTTCCAAGGCACCTACCAGGTATAAATATACCTTCCCTTGCCCAAGCAAGTTAGAGGAGACTTCGACTTCAGAGAAGCCCGTATCCCGGCCTGACGCACTGAGAAGAGACGCTGTCATCCCTGCTCGCAGAGAATCCAGTTTCCAGTGTTCTGACTCCCTTCGCGGGGTGTTAGAATTCGAGATCCGGCAGGAGATTCCCACCTCTCTCATTCTCAAGGTATGGAGCTGACTAGAACCTAGAGGGACTCTTGGCATACCAGACTCTTAGTATACCATACGATAGAATACTTCACCTACTTCTTACCTTGCCCTACACCTAGATCAGGTTAGGTACACAGGGGTAGAACTAGCTTAGAGAAGCTTCGTATGAGTACTCGCATTTTTAGCTCATGTTATTTAAGTATGTGAGTATATGTATCATAGCTAAAAGATAATGCTAGCGCAGTATTTATTTCTACTGCTTACGCTGTACATTGTATATCTTGCATACTGTCTTGTGATCATAACAGCTCATATCTCTTACACTAGAAACAAGACTGTTCAATAAATCCTTTTTATTGAAACGCCCGTCTATTCTTTCTGTGTAACTCTGAGGAAACTAAGCATGCACGATTAGCTGAGTGAAACTGTTATCTATTGTTTCCACGATTCTGAGAGTGTTCCGATTCTAAAGGGAAACAAAGTTGTCATGTTTATGCGGTTGCCAGAAACTACTCCCTTCTTGTTTACAAGGAGTTTCTAGTGGCCTCTGAGTTAGCTGGCACAAAGTAATTAAGTTTAATATACTCGATAGGGACATACTGACCTCAGTCCTATGTCGAATCTATAGGGTATATTGTTCCAATGCGCAGAGCCTATTAGGGAAATAGGAACTACACTACAACGTACTACCCATAATAATAATTTAGTTGCCTGAGTGACACCTAGGGACATTCAACACATGCAAATTGTTAAAAAAATTTAAAAAAATAAAAAGATACCCTATACATGGGGTCTTACCTCTTTATGTAATATTTACATGTTAAAAATACTAAATGTAGTGGACTCATTTCAAATAGCTTAGTAAGATCAGGTAAGTTATGAGACCATTGGAAAGCCAACATCCATACTATTTGTTTAAGACACAGGGTTTAATCAATACATCTCATTTATTGGGTCTCTTGATGGGGTGTTTCCAGTTCGGAAAATTATTTAAATTGCTCAGATGGAGGAGTTATATAGAAGTCCTAAATTCTCTATTAGGAGAACCAAAACACCATTACTCCACTTTTGTACTGCACTTCCTATACCACCTTTCCAAGGCCTCCATGACAGTATTAACAATTTGAGAATGGCGAGCATGCACCCAAACGCAGGGTAAAAATCAATGAAGTTTGATAATCTTTTCATGTTGTTATTCACAAGTTTCAGTGCCTCATCCACTGACACGTGGTCAGGTACTGCTGGAACCGGTTTGGGGTTTCCCAGGGACAACCATGGGCAACTGGGCCTCATTCATGATTGAGTGGGTTTACTTCAGATATCCCAGCGGCGTCCTACTAGTGCCTCTGGAAACTGAGTACCAAGTACACTTCTTTAGTACTTGACTGTCACGGAAGCAAGGTGAGCAGCCCAAGGCATACTTCGTGAGGTGGTATGTAGTTAAAGACACAGAATTTACCAGTTCCCTAGATGATGCTTAATTAATTGTTCAGTTAGTGTTTCTCCTTAAACAAGAAAAAGTACTCTATTGTATCAGCAATGCAATACTACACAAATCAGTCCAGCTAATGCAAACGTGCTAGTCCACTTATATTCAGTGGCTTCCTTCTCAATCAGTCACCAAACAGCCCATCTCTTAAGTCTCACATGCTTCAATCTGTCCCCTTGAGTGTTCTATTCATAGAGTTTAGCTGCCACAGCAGATTCTTGAACATTTTACCTGGAATATGGTGAATCATGCATCAATTTGGGATGAGCAGCTGCCAATTACATGGCCGATCCATTTCTCTCCCCAGAGGCTCTACTACCTGCAGAGTGATCACCGTTAGGCAGGTAAGCAGTTGGGTTTCAGACCGTGTTAAAGGCCCAAACAAACCCTCCCACCTAAGCAAAGCGCAAGGGCCACTCCAGGATCTTCCACACAAAGTGACGCTGGAGATCTTCGGGAGACATTAGATGTCCATAGAGCCCATGCTCCAGGATCCGCTGAGGCACATCTGTTTGGAGGCAAAGGTCACAGGATGTACTTGCAAGTGCTGGGGAACAGTTTTTTGTTTCCAAGACGTGAACATCAGATCGCAGCTCTCTCATTTAGGTGCAGTGTGCCCTGAGGGAACAGGGCAGGGACCCGAATGATCACCGTCGGGTCCTCCGCCATAAGGGCTCCCCATGGTCATTGATCTTGAGATTCTGTAATACATGAAAGCAAACCCACCAAACTTTCCCAAGCCAGGTAGAATTACCAAGGAGATCCAACCGCCCCGTTGGGAACAGATAGGGTACTCTTTCTGGATATATCTCAGATTGTATTTGCTTAAAGAATGCACCTGTTAGATGATGGCCACTTGCTTGCAGTGTTTTCCTAATACATTTGAGATACTTCACTGGAAATTATCCATATGTTCCCTTAAATATAAAATAGAACAATGCTAAGTGAGAAGTGTAATTTCAGATATATTCTGAACAAATTATGATATTCTTTCTCCCACGGTCAGCATAGATTTTTTTGTGTACCCTTTTTCTTTGAGGTTCTGAATTCTGAGAGAACTCTTGTCTAGATACTTACTAACTTATCTGGCAGTTTGCCTCTTAATTAAGGGTACATGGGCACAACATAGCATGTCATTTTTGTAGATACAGTATGTTTATATTGCTATGCAAAGTAAATTTTCTTCCACAGCATTAAGTCTTATTTTAGGAGTGGCGTAACACAAGCTCTTTTGATTTTACGAAATTTACATATAGATTATACTTGATTATAGGTGTTTTCAGTCACCATTCTTCAGCCATTGATCTATTATATTGTCATTCACATTTTTCTTCCTACCTACTATAGCAAACAGCACGGGACTGTGGGTCAGACCACTTCAGCACTTGAATTTTACTGTGAGTGACGCCATTCTGCCCTTTCACAAGGAGCTAATCCACAAACAAATGTATTCCCTTAAATGCCAGGGAATACCATGGCAATGTGTGCTATTTGAGATCAAAACTATTTAGCTTTTATCAAGGGTTATTCTTTTTTTTTTTTTTTGTTTTTGTTTTTTTAGATTGACAGTGGCCGAGCAGCTTCCCCAGCAATAACCTTTTTTGCAAAAAACCATGAAATAAAACAAGCATTGCTTTAGCCAAAAAACTGGTGGGCAACCCTGGACCACTTGGCTGCTCCCGGGCTTGTTTCTGAATTGTAAGCTCGACACAGCATGAAAGGTGACATTAACAACAGCCTTAGTTGCTCCCACTTGCCTTGAAAGGAGCAGGACTCCATAATAAGCAGAAAGAGGCGTTTACAATAAGATTATGGGGAAGTGGGAAATATAACTGCAAGGAAAGCGGAAAGATAGGTTGGTCTTATTAGCCACTCCAGATGGACCACCAACAAACCCGGCGAGGTACGGGGAGCACAAGAGATTGTGTGTGGTTGATATACTCGCCCCTACAGTAACAAAAATACTAGCAAACAAAAAAGGACCGCATTCTCTAGGGAGTTCTGAAGCAGCCACTTGTGGTAAATGAAAAAACATGGTAGCCAGAAGTACAGGAGACAATAGGATGGTTTATTTTTTAAGATCAGATGTATGGGTTACAGGTAGAAGATGGTAAGAAGGAAGCAGGAAAGCCCCACCGGGAGCAGCACCCTTGCTGCTCAGCCCACTAACTCCAACTGACATTGACTCCAGTCAGGTACACAAAATTTCACACTCATAATACATAAAAATAAACGGACCAGAGAAGGAAATACTAATACTTAGTCTAGAATAACAGGTACATGTTCAAACAGTCTTCACAGGAAAAACTAAGGACAAGGGAACAAATCACACGGGAGAACCACCTACACTCCTCCCTCAGCAGACAGTAAAATACTGAGGTGCAATATTAGTGCTACCCCAAACTCTACAATATAACATAAGGGTGCACCTGCCCCATCAACCAACCACATAGGTAGATACGATAAAGTGCAAAAACATATGCCCCAGCGAGTTTAACCCATATGCCCCAAAGAAAAGGTTTGCGCGCAAAGAAAATGCCCTGTCACCAGCAATAGTAAGTAGCAGAAATGTAAGTATTGTATGGGTAGCAACTCACAAGCCCATCACAATGCAACGTCTGGGTGCAATTAATATGCCCCATCACACACAAGTTAGGTTTGGGCGCAGCGCACAAACCCATCACCAGTATAAGTAGTACTAGCAGGTATCATGTGGGTACAAGTAAGTATGGTTTGGGTGCAAAACACATGCCTCATCACCAGAATAAGTAGAAATAGTATGTAAGGCTTGGGTGAAAAACCTAACCCCCGCGACAAGTAACAGAAAGTAACATTTGCATAAGGTGCAATACTCACACAGTATACTGCCTAACACACATGCAGCACACAGGTGTTTACTCCTTAGCGTACAGTTACCAAGTAAGCATGGTAATGACAACATAGAATTCAGTGAATCAAGAATAAAATTCACAAATCAAATCTTCAGAAACCTACAAATAATTTGTTGACGGCAGCATAGAAAACCACCTTAAATGAAAAATTTGTTAAAACTACACCAGATAAAAAGTATGAGGCACAGAAAACATTTGAGAACTAATGTTTATGGCAGCCTTAAACAATCCTAGTATCAGACATGCAAAATGTCAAAATAGTGTCACTAGTAGAAATCTGCTTACGGCACAGAACGATAAATGGAAAAGTACATACACCGCCATTTGAGCAGAGAAAATGCAAATCAACACACCAAACGAAAGTCAAAACAATAAAGTGTCTCTAGATTAAATCTGCTTTAAGCGCATTGGTTAGAGAAACACACACCGGAGCCAAGGCAGGATCTTGTGAACAACAGCGACTTTCCATTGAAGTATGCCTACTTCAAAGGCCAAAAGGGGTATAAGCATTGGACCTATAACCCCACATCTTTAGAACACTTCTGGACTGAGGACTCTGCCAAGAAGAAGAGCTGTCAGGTGGAGTACTGCCCTTTTGCTGTGTGTTGCTTTGCTGGGTTGGCCTGCATTTGCTGCTTCTGTCTGTGGGCAGTGAAAGAACTGTACTTTGCTTTCTTGTGTCCTGCTTTTTCAAGGTTCTACACAGGCTTATGTGCGCTTGCCTCTTGTTGGAAGTCTCAAGGCCATCAAAGACTTCATCTGAAACATCTCTGAGTTACACTGCTGGGTGTGCTGACCTCCCAAGTGGTGCCAATTCCAGTTCTGGGCCTTTGGAGGTGGTTCTGCTGCTTCAAGGCTTGAAAATCCACGCATTGCCCTTCCAGTGCTGTTTTCCCATCGCAAGCGTGCAGTTGAAAAATCGACACAGCTCCTGTTAGCGGCCCGAAGAACCGCCGCAGCCTGAGTCCACAGCACTGAGTCTCAGACGTCCGAGACCCTGGCTCCGACTTTGACGCAGGCCCTGCTGTGCTGCTGAAAGAATTGACACATCGCCTGCCTGCAGCTGTGGAAATAGACGCAGCACCTATTTCGCCGCTGCCTCGACCTGCAGCCCCTGAATTTTCTCACGCGTCGCACCTGTGCACCAAGTTTCCAACACGTTGCCCCGTCGAAAGTAGTCTCCTCCAGAAATCGACGCATCGCTTCTCCTCGCAGTAAGGATTCGACGCAGCACTTCTCCTGCGTGCAGAAGAACTGACTCCTCCATTCCCCTGGCACTCAAGAAACAACGCACCACTGTTTTCTGACACTTTCCTCCTTTGCTGCTGGTTTTCGTCTTGGATTTTGACATATCAAAGGAACTTTGTGATAATATCAACGCATCCACAGAGTTCTATGGACAGAATTGCTTAAACATTTTAAAAGTGATATCTTGAGGTACGAATGTTGGATTTTTGCCATTTAGGACCCGTTTGGTTTAGATTAAGATTGTTTATTTTTCTAAACTGGTGTGGTGTCTATTTGTAGTGTTTTCACTGAGTTACTGTGTGTGTTCTGTACAAATACTTTACACATCGCCTCTGCGATAGGCCTGACTTCACGTGCTAAGCTACCAAGGGGGTGAGCAGGGGTTATCTTGGGTGTGTAGCTCCCTTACCCTGACTAGAAGTAAGGGTCCCTACTTGGACAGGGTGCAAGCCACTGCCAACTAGAGACCCCCATTTCTAACACTTGCAAATTGAAGTCTTTGTAGATCTCAGGTGGTGCAGGAAGTCCCACACCGAACGAGATCCTTATCAGTGTCACAAACAAATAAATGATGTTAGATCCTTACAAGTGATACTGCTATCTTCCACATAAACAATGCCAGTAAATTACAATTCTATGCTGCAAACCCTCAGAAGCATTCAATTAAACGCTGCCAGTACATGTAGCTTCAATGCTGCCAGTATCGTCTGAGTTTGCTGCATTGCTTGTCGGTAGGCTTTTTGAAGAAAAGGAGATTGAACGCCCCAGACTACAGGCTGCCAGATGGAAAGACACTGGTGGGGCTTCCTCTTCCTTCAGTCTGCAATTCCAATAACTCATAGTTTCAATTAGTCTCTTGTATAGGTTCAGATATTGTTCAGTATTTATCTATTCTATTTTCCTGTTACTGCAGTAAATTTTTCTTCACACTAGGACCTTTTTAGGTCGAGCCTAGCACAGCGCGCATGCGCTGCTCTATGGGAGGCTTCTTGTGAGCACTCCAAACTTCTCCGTGTCTGCTTGGCAACTCCCACACATTCTATTGGCCTTTGCATTTACAAATACGGATTTACATGTGGCTTTCAATAATGAAAGCACGCAAATGGCCAAAGGCGGGTGCATGTCCCACCTCTTTGTGTAAAGGTCACTCCCACGGCGTTTTGCTCTCGGGAGCGAGCAGCGGCGCTCAGTGTGCCAGCTGCCTTTCTTGTTTTCCTTACTTTTCGCAATCTAAGGTTTGATGCGAGCAGCTCATTGAAATGCCCGAGTGAAATATTCAGAAGACGCTTTGCCTGTTCGCCATTAATTTTTAATCGGCTCGGAGTGCCCTGGGATTCCTAAATAAAATAGGGCTTTTTTCTTTCTTTTTAAAAGGCAGCTGTATGAGCGAAGCTTTGTTATTCCGGTGACAGTTGTGAACTCGGCGAGGCAGTCGTTTGAATATAATTGCTCTGATGTAAACTTCTTTATTTCACTGGTGTGCCTATGTGTACAAACAGTGAGCGCCAAGTGCGCGCCTTGTAATATATTAGCGCTGCCGGAACATCAGGGCGCCGTCGTCAGAATGATTTTACACTCGGAGGCATAGAAATCCGACAGTGAGAAAAAGGTTTCTTTATAAAAACAGTCCCCAAAATACTATGAAACTGTGCAGCAGAGGCGGCCTTCCAGCTAGGAATTACTCCTGAATTCTAATCTCAGCTCCGCTACTGACATACAGTGTGATCCTGGATAAGTCATGTCATGTAATTCATATATCTGCCAAAATGTAGAAACGAATGGCAACGCACCTCATTTCAATATTATTCTCTTTAGAAAAAGACTAAACATTGTCTCAAATATAGCGCTATATAAAAAGTATTGCCACATCATAAAGGCGCTGAAAATAGTTTCCATTCACGAAAACATGAAAGGTGCAATCCCTATGGGTCAAGTTGGCAAAGCAGAGCCCCCTCGGAGAGGCACACCTCCAAACTCCATCGTCAACCTTCCTTTCTGCACCTGTTGTGTAAAGATGTTTTGCACAGTCAAGCAAACCCCTGCCCGCTCTCTAGCAACAGAAGACACTTCCATTCAAATTGAAAAATAAAGTATTTATTTCCAGCTGTTCGCCCAGACAACCCACAAAAAAAGACACTTGAGGACCAGTCTAGACACACAAACACTCGAGTAACATAACCGTGACATGTAGCAGGAGGCAGAGGTGTCTGAAATATTAAACATGTGAAAGCAAACAGCCAAAACATAACATTGTTGTTCTCTTCCAGGTATGATGCCAATGACAGTCTGTGGGTAGTGCCAACTAAACTCAGAGTAACAGTGTTCAAGGAATGTTACCTCCTCTGCCACCAGAACCCACGCCTTTTATTTTTTTTCACTTCGATTGCCTTTTTGCTGTTATTGTTTTTAAAGCGTGCCCTGTAAATAAATGAAAGTAATGTAACTGGCCAAAGGAAGGCACGAGCTTACACAGCGCAAGATCCTCGTGTCCCTGTTCCCTCCCCTCCTTAGAATGCGATACCCATGACCTGGGAAACATTTGTTTAACTTCCTTTCTTGTCAAGCTTTTGGAAATATGGACAGCCTTTCCTTGATTTTGAGAAGCCAAAAGTTTAAAGGTCTGTGTGGAGGGGACTCGACCAATGAGTAAATTTCTGACTCCGTTCCGGAAATGTAGTTCCAAATCCCGGCTTCCCCTCTTAACTGCATTGTGTGATTCTGGGCAAATGAATTTATTGCACCATGAATCTGTTTCAAGCGCTTAAAAATCGGCTAAATGGCTGCACGAAACGCTATATAAATAACGACATTGCATATAAGAACATATACTGCAAGAACAGACCAGGAAGACCAAGTATAGTGAGTTTTAAAACAAAACAAAAAAGCATCAAGAACATATCTGCTCTGCTGACAAGAAAACGCCTGGCACATTAATGCATGTTCCCCTTACAGGAGATCGTAATATACGGTGTGAGGCTTGTGGAAAACCGTATTGGGCATCCCATGTATGCAAGTCACAACTTTCAACAACATATCGCCCTTTATTCTTTTTTTCAGTTATAAATGATGTAATCGACTAGGCATTCTAGGGTTGTCTCTGACAATGTGCGTGTAGGGAAAGCATTTGCAATGCAATAGGTCTCGCATTTGCGAGTTTAAACTACTAGCATTGCAAATGACAATGCCTTTTATTTGTTTAAAAAACCAGAACATAAATAAAAGACATTGTAACTTACAATGCAAATAGCTCAAACTCGCGTAAATGCGAGACCTATTGCATTGCAAATGCTTGTTCCGTTAGTTGCCATTGTGGTTAATGAAGAAACACAATAGCCAGAAGTACAGGAGACAACAGTATGGTTTATTCCTTAAGATAAGAGTAGGTTACAGGTAGAAGATGGTAAGAAGGAAGCAGGAAAGCCCACCAGTAGCAGCATCCTTGCTGCTCAGTCCACTCACTCCAACTGACATTCACTACAACCAGACACACAACAGCATTCTATTACCTCAGAGTCACACTGGCTGAGCAGCAGGGGACATATAACTAAGAAGAGAATGCATGGCATAGAAATGGAGATGCTACACCACTCTTACTTGTTAAGCTGAAACAGAGACACTCAGTACTTGACAGATAAGCCATTTTCTAGCGAAGTATGTTCCAGTAAATACACCAAATACAAAATAATACACATTCTTGATGTGACTGGAAATTTGGTGGTCATTATTTCACCTGAGGTAAAAATCAGATGTATAACAAAAATAGAATAGTCGGAAAATTAAGATGTAGATATGTATCGCATATACATTTGGCCTTTCTACAAAACGCTCATCAATGGATTCACCGCAGAGGGGGCTAGACACTGCATGGCAAGTGACTTTTAAATGGAGCTCAGAAGTCATTGGCCAGCGGAGTGCTAGCGATTGAGACAGTGACATGCAATACCCAATTTTTATATCTGTACGTCTTCTCAGTTGACATAGCCAAATATATCACAGTGTCTTATTGGAACAAGAAGTGACCAAACTTAAAGAAAAATATTAAATTAGTGGCTACAGAAGAATCAATATAATCTTCTTACATATCCACATTCATGATTATATAAAAGCCTAAAAGCAAATGCATTACTAATGTTACATTAACACATCTTGATTTCATAATCTGAGCGCGCCAATCACATTTTTTTCACCATTGTCAACTGGGATCAGTGTATCAGCTCTTCAGTCTTGTAACAAAATGGAGTACCAAGAACTGAAATAATCTCAAGTAAAGTTTAATTTTCACATATTGAACTTTTCATTATCCTAGGAGTCTTATATTATTTATATTTTTGCCCTAACCTGTCATTGACCTGGTTGTCCCAGTTTAACAGTGTGCTAGTTTGATCTATTGATTTTAGGCATGACTTTTAGAATATTGATTTGAAAAGCATTAGCTTTGAAACTTGTATCTTAGAAAACTTTTAGTTTGAATATTTTTAGTATGGGAAAAAGTTTGTAATTTAGCTTTTGATTATTTCCTCCATCTAGCGCTACACCAACTTGACTCTAGCACCCAAATTATCCAAGACGTGTTCGAATAATAAATATTCGCTGTTGACCGAAAGGCAAGACAAGCAAAAGGCCAAGTTGAAAAAAGCAATCTTCAAAAACTTGTTGAAATTGTTTTTCAACGTATTGATAGTTAATAGAGAAAGCAATGCGTTTCTCATAATAGGAAAAAAGGATTCCTGTTAGCATTAAGATGAGTGCTATTTTCAAATGGCTTGTTCTCGAATGAAGTGTTTCTTGACTTGGTCCTTTGTAATAAATAGCTTGCCAGTACTATACGAGATCTTGCGACGGTATAAGGTGTATTTCCTCTGTATTACTTGATGTTGGGGAGTTTGTTTAGTGCTTCTAGATTATACACAGGAGAAGCCATGATTTCTTGTTGCCGATGTGCAAGGTGCAACACACAACATAGTGCGGTGCGAGTTGCACCAGTGGACCAGTATAGAACTATGCATATATTGTATGGATGCACTGCAAATGCAATGTCAAAAAACGAAAGATGTAAACGCTGTGGTACTTAATGGCACACACACCACAGGATATGTGCAGAGAACAAGTTGACTTTGTCACGCATCCTTATTTACAGTCCTGTTTTATCGATTGGATTAAAGATCTTGGTGTCAGTAATAGTCGAATTTGTAAGCGAATTTTCAGCAAGTGCTCATAACTTGGAAAGCTACTGTTCTTTTATTGTTTGGTTAACCTAGCCTTTTTTGCATTCAGGTATTTTAATTACTTAGCTACCTCTTCTCTGTTATTTCGATTTCCTGTTCTCTTTAATCTTAGCTCTGCAACTTTGGTAACTAGGGACATTTCGTAGTGAGCGAACAAGTTCGAGTGCTCCAAATAAGCTTCGAGGGAGGGGGTATTACCCCCCGAGAAAAGCTTGAGACACATTAAGGCACATTTCCCCCCCATCCAATCCACTAAAGGAGCCCTAAAAGAAATTCAACGAATATTAAATCACTATCTGTGGAGGAAAGAAGGCGCACACGATGTTCAGATAGAAGGGGTTAGGATGTCCCGCACATTTTACATTATTACGATGCAGAACACTGCGCAACTGGTCGAGTGGAGTAGAAATAGGTAAAAAGCCCTGGTCTTTTTGTATCAGCTGATTGCAGGGAAAAACATGTGGAAAGTCGCCTGGCCACCCAAAAACATATAGATCGTGGGGTTTGTGTTCTTGCCTCATTCCTCAATGCTACATCATCCTCCTGGGAACTGGTAATGTGCAAGAAGGGACCTCTGCCTTTGCCATCGAACTCCCTTCCTAGGTAACCCTGATTTCTCCAGGTATAGAAGAGGGGCAATATTTTGCCTGGCTGAAAGTAGGCAATAAGAGAATGGGAGACTTGTTGACACTGAAGCCTTAAATCATTCAAGCAAATTAAGAAACCAAGCAAAAACCACTGATACCATATGAAAGATGGCGCCAGACCAAAACAGATAACTTTATTACTGAGATCTCCAATGTCATAATTAGGGACTTCAACCATCTTAAAATGGCAGTCCAGGGTGTCCGAACTGGGGAGAACACTGACAGATAAGGAGTGGGGAGATATTTTCTCCAGATCCAAAATAAGTGTGTCTAGCTCGGCTGTGAAGGAAACTCCTATTAAGATTGCTACCTACTGGTACTATTCGCTCAGCAGAATACATAGTTCAGACAGTCGCATGGATGAGTTCTGTAACATGAGCTCCTCCCTCCCTCTATTTATCACGGGATTGCCCTAGCCTTTAGAGATATTGAAAGAAAGTTCTAGATAACATTGACTTGATACTTAACATCACGTTGATTAGCCTTCCAGCTTATATTATATCATGTTAAGGGTGGCAGATTGACTTGAACCTTCCTTAAAGATGGCTGAGTGGCCGTCAGATTACTTCATTGCCGTGTGCAGTCGAACGAGAGCCTCTAGAGTTGTGGGGGTAAAGAAGATGTGCCCAGCTATAACACATGGCTTTGCCACATATGGGAAGGGTTGGGTATGGAAAAGATATCAATCGTACTGGACTGGCAGGGGTGAAAAATTTAGACTAGTATGGAGACCATACTTGTCCTTGCTAGCATACAAATGTAAAGAAATTACCTTGCCGAAATACTTGAGGTGTTAGGAATCATCGATCCACCTTGAGTACTAAATTTGATTTGGCAGCTTGGCTGCCGTATATGAGCTTACTCTTGGGCCGGGAGGTGAGGATTAGTCATTTGATGTTGGATGTGGTGTTTTTTTGTATTTTATTGATTTAATATTGTACCTCTCCTTGAAAGGGGTCGGTAGTAGTTTCTTCGAACAGCAGGCAAAGATACTTTTTAGTGTTCTCCTTGGCCACAGGATGTAGGCAGGTGTATTTGTTATCTCATAAACTCCTGAACAAAGTTGATCATAAAAATTAGAGAGCAATTGATGCATTTTACATAAAATGTTGTTAAGTAATTTGCTTGAAAGCTAAGGTCTAAAAGACCAGGGTGAATTTTTACTAATGAAATTTAGCAGTGTGCCCCCATTTTTCGCAGCCGTAAATATTTTCCCAGGCGCAGAAATATTAATTTTGTCAAGTTTGTACAGTGCCATAAGTAATGTTTTCCCTACTTGCAGACAGCTGCCATCATCTTTGGTGCATCCACTGTTAAACTATTCCAGATGAAAGACATGTGGCAATCAGTCAAATGCTGTATATAATAAAAGCAAACTAAGCATTTACTTTATTATACACTCTTGTAAAGGGCTAAGATCCCATCATTTGTCTTGGTTTCAGATGCTGCCTGTTAATGGCCACATATTGGCGCTGAAAGCCTTAAAGAGACACAGCTACTTGTTTTGCATTATATATTCCCTAATGTTTTAGTGACTGCTGTGTAAAGGTAGAATAGTACAACTGCCCATGTTGAAGACATTTCAAAGCACTTCAGAACTTTTTCAGTACATCACCATGAAACCTCCTTTTTATCCAGAAAGCACCTATGGAAATTGTTGGCTGCCTTTGGCACACTGCCAGCAAATACCTCAAGAACAATGCATCCTACTGTAATGGAGGAATGTTACTTTCAGACTCTTAAGGAGGCCCAGATGCAGGAATACATGTGGAATTATATGGTGACATCTGCGGGTGTACGTCTTAGTTTATTCCTACCTGTTGCACTATGTGAAAACACTGTAGCATAACAGGAGTGTATTTTCTCCACAAAGTGACTTTGTGTTTGGGCCTAGGTCTCTCTGGCGTGACTGAACTCTCAGGTACTTTAGATGTGTGTTTCACAGGTTTCGGTACTGCTTTTTAGAGGTTCAGAATTTGGGCATGTGCAACACAGACGGCAAAAACACAACAAATCTGTGGCTACTGGAAAACTGTGCAATGCATCTTACTTGCCACCCTCCGTTTTTCATACACTCGCAGCCCTGAGTACGGGTGACCCCAGTGCCCAACAGACCCTCTTATGGCCAAAGACCATCACCGAGGACAATGCATTCAAAGTCCCCAGGAACAGGTCTGTATAGCTCATAAAATACAGGTTTCTTATTTGCACTGTAGATCCTGGAGTTCTGTGCATCCTATTATAAAATCAGGACTACATGTCCCAGAATTTAGAGTCATTCCTTCCCTGGATGTGTACTTACGCATGGATCTGGGAACCTAAAGAGCTCTGTACTCAAGCTTTATTAGGATTAGCTGTCCTGCATAAATTCTACGCTCAGCAGAGAGCAACATAGGCTATCAGGTCTATACTCTTGTCACGCGTTTCACCTCCGCACAACTCTGACTCACTCCAGACCCCTTTTCCCTTCTTTATCCCTAGATATTCCTTATATCTTTCAACCACTGCTAGGCAGCTGCCACCATCTCCTTCTTTCATTCCAGCTTTTGCCGCCCTCCTTCACCATACTCTTTTATTTCCAAACTTCTGAATCTGAAAGAAACACGTTAGTTATAGATTCCTTACCTTAGAATTACCCCCAGGCGTCAGACTGGATCCGGAAAGTTTTTTCGTCAGCAGTACCTCTGCGCGTTGGAAGGTGGCGTCGGTCGGCTCCGCGTCCGTCGTGGTCGCTGGGATGACGTCGCGGCAGCTACTTAGACGCCGCCCTCGCGCGCTGACGTCAGTTCTTTCTTTTTCCACGCAGGCCAGCGCAGATCCGGAGAGAGCTGTACCTCCAATCATTTTTGACTGACTTTTTCTCGACTTTTGTCGATTTTTCTTTTCTGAGTCTATCGACTCCTGGTGCACATAGGGATGCCCGGCTTCAAGGCTTGCGGTTCCTGTACCCGACTGATGTCGGTTACGGATCCGCACCGCGTGTGCCTCTATTGCCTGGAGCGTGACCACGACCCCAAGTCGTGCTCCGACTGCCAGTCGATGGCGCCGAAGGCTTTGCAGGAGCGGTCCCGAAAGTTACTTGAGCGCCGGCAGTCGGCTCCGCGCCGTTCGAGGTCCCGGTCGCGAGGGAGGTCGAGGGACCGGTCGGTCACGGAGCCATCACCACCCGTCTAAGTCATCAAAGTCTTCGCACTCTGGGTCGGGTAAGTCGAAGCACAAAAAGAAGTCAAAGAAGCATCGTCGCTCTTCGACTTCTCCCCGTCGGTCGGCTGACGCGTCGAGGGATGTGGGCGGTGCCCCTCCCGCGGCTCCGCACGCGGAGCCCGAGGAGTCGACTCCGGGCTTCCCTCCCTTCCCGGGGCCCGGAGCAACTCCCGCCCAACTTCGTACGTTCTACGAAGCGATGCATGCCATCTTTGGGTGTCCCGAACCCACTCTGGTGCGCCTTCGGGTCCCGCGGACTCGGTTGGGGGACCTAGGCCTTTTCCGCTGTCGGCTCCGGCGCCGCCAGGCACCCGTGGATCCATCCCGAATTAGACCCGGAGCCGGACCGGCGTCGCCCGACGCCGAATCCGGCCCCGAGTGGGGTTTTTGTGCCCCTGTTCACTCCTGGGGTTCCTTTTCGGCCAGATTGACAACCTGAGGAAGAGGAGGAGGACTGGGAGGGGTCAGGTGACCCTTTAACTGATCAGCTGGAGTCTGAGCAGGACTGGAGAGAGGAACTGGGGGATGCCAGTGGTCTTGACACCTCTCCTGACCTTGGCATGTTGTCTCCTCCTACCGTGGCTACGGAGGAGGGAGCGTCATACGCAGTGGTGTTGCGTAGGGCGGCCGAGGCCCTCAACCTCGAGCTTCCTATGGTGGCGGTCAGGACTAACCTCCTGACAGAGGTGCTTCAGCCGGCGGCGAGCTCTTCGGAGCCCCTGTTGCCCTTTAATGAAGCCCTTACCGACGTCCTTTTGGGCACGTGGTCCAGGCCCAACACGGGGGCACCCGTGGATAGGATGATTGCCCGACGCCACCGCCCGGCTCCGGGCGACCCCACTTTTCTCTCCCAACACCCCACCCCTGAGAGCTTGGTGGTCCAAGCCTCTACTTCCAAGAGCGCATTCCCTACTGCTCCCCCGGAAAGGGAATCCAAGAAACTGGACCACCATGGGAAGAAGATTTTCTCTTCCGCCAGCTTGGGACTGCGGTCGGTAAACACCGCATGTCTATTGGGCCGTTACTCCCACTCTGTGTGGGACTCGGTTGCGCAGGTGCTGCCTCAGTGTCCGGAGGAGGCCCGGACAGTGCTCTCCCAGGCTATTGCCGCCGGGAGGGATGCGGCAAAGTTTACCATCCGTTGTGGGCTGGATACCACCGACTCTCTGGGCAGGATGATTTCCACGTCGGTAGCTCTTCGACGCTACGCCTGGATGAGATCGGCTGGTTTTTCTGGGGATGTCCTGAACACCTTGATGGACATGCCCTTTAATGGCCGTCGCCTTTTTGGCGACAAAGCAGACAACGCTTTAGAGCATTTCAAGGACTCACGGGCTACGGCCAAGTCCTTGAGCCTCTCCAGCCGCCCTGCGCAGTCTGCTTTTCGCCCCTTTCGTGGCTACCGAAGGGGTGCTCTGCTACGTCCCGCCCAGAGCCACAGGCCGCAGCAAGTTACCCAGCCTTCACTCGGCCGAGGACGTGGGAACAACCGTCGTGGTTCCGGGGGCCAGCGGGCGGGCCAGTCCACCAACCCCTCCCCCTCTGCAGCAGCCTCCAAACCTTCCTAGTCAGACATTTCCGGTCCATCAAACGCCAGTGGGCGGCAGGATCCGCCATCACCTCCCCCACTGGCGCACCATCACGTCGGACAGGTGGGTTTTGCAGATAGTCCGAAGGGGCTACTCCCTCCCCTTCGAGACTACCCCTCCAGCCATGCCACCGCAATACCACCACATGTCGGGGGATCACCTGGCCCTTCTCCAGCAGGAAGTCACGGCTCTCTTGGCCAATGGAGCCATCGAGCGCGTTCCTGTCCCTGAAGTAGGTCGTGGTTACTACTCCCACTACTTTCTGGTCCCCAAGAAGGACAAGGGCCTGCGTCCTATCTTGGATCTCAGGAACGTCAACCGCTTCCTCCGGAAGGAGAAGTTAAAGATGTTGATGCTCGCTCAGGTCTTGTCTGCCCTCTACCCGGAAGACTGGATGGTAGCGTTGGACTTGCAGGACGCTTATTTCCACATCCCTGTCCTGCCGGCCCACCGGCGTTACCTGCGGTTCACGGTAGGCCACAAGCATTTTAAATTTACCGTGCTCCCCTTTGGTCTTACCAGTGCCCCTCGGGTGTTCACGAAAGTGATGGCAGTGGTCGCAGCTCATCTGCGCAGATCAGGGGTTTCAGTCTTCCCCTATCTCGACGACTGGCTGTTGAAGGCGGGCTCGCCCCGGGCAGTCGTCTCCCACCTCCAGACTACGGCCGACCTCCTGCATTCGCTGGAGTTCTCCATCAATGTGCTGAAGTCACACCTGATTCCCTCTCAGAAGCTTCTCTTCATCGGAGCGGTTCTGGACACGACGCGGTTTCGGGTCTATCCTCCCGAACAGCGAGTCCGGGATATTCAGGCTATGATTGCGATCTTTCAGCCTCTATCCCGGGTTTCAGTCAGAATTACCCTGAGGCTGCTGGGCCTCAAGGCCTCCTGCATCCTGCTGGTCGATCATGCCCGGTGGCAAATGCGGGCTCTGCAGTGGGACCTGAAGTTCCAGTGGGCGCAGCATCAGGGGAATCTGTCCGATTGCATCCAGATCTCGGAGGGCACTGCACGACAATTGCAGTGGTGGCTCACGAACCAGGATTGGGTCAACAGCAGATCTCTCTCCCTTCCCCATCCAGAACACACAGTGGTGACGGACGCATCCCTTCTGGGATGGGGCGTCCACATGGGGGAGGCGGAGATCAGAAGACTCTGGTCTCCGGCGGAGTCAGGGCTCCACATCAACCTTCTGGAGCTTTGGGCAATTCGTCTTGCACTCAAAGCATTCCTTCCCTCTGTCCGGGAATGAGTAGTGCAGGTGTTCACTGACAACACCACCGCCATGTGGTACTGCAACAAACAAGGCGCGGTGGGGTCGTGGGTCCCTATGTCAGGAGGCCCTCTGCCTCTGGACATGGCTGGAACATCAGGGCTTTCTCTGTTGGTTCAACACCTGGCAGGTTCACTGAACGCCAGCGCCGATGAACTCAGCCGCAGGTGCATGATGGATCATGAATGGCGTCTTCACTCGGAGGTGGTGCAAGGTCTCTTTCAACAGTGGAGAGAGCCTTGGTTAGATCTATTCGCCACCGAAGAGAACGCGCAATGTCAGCAATTCTGCGTGTTGGAATTTCCAAGGCGGCACTCGCTAGGCTACGCTTTTCGTCGCGAGTGGAGTTGCGGTCTGTTGTACGCCTTTCCGCCTATACCACTTCTGCCCAGAGTGCTGAAGAAGATCAGGCGCGACTGGGCCCAAGTCATTCTTGTGGCTCTGGATTGGGCATGAAGAGTCTGGTATCCCGAGCTGCTCAACATGGCCATCGATTCCCCGACCCGTCTGCCTCTTCGGGAGGATCTTCTGTCGCAGCAACAGGGGACGGTCCTCCACCCGAACCTGTCCAGCCTCCACCTCCTTGCGTGGAGATTGAGCGGCGGCAGTTGACGTCATTTGACCTGCCTCCCGAAGTCTGCGATGTGATTCTGGCAGCCAGGCGTCCCTCCACTAAGACGGTATACGCCTGCAGGTGGAACAAATTTGTGGCTTGGTGCACAGCAAAGGCTGTGGATCCCCTCTCTGCCCCTCTTTCTGCGATTCTTCTGTTCCTTCTTTCTTTGGCCCAGCAGGCCTCTGCTCTGAGCACTATCAAGGGCTATCTCTCGGCCGTCTCTGCCTTCCTTCGGCTTCCAGATCAGCCTTCCCTGTTCAAGTCCCCGGTTGTAAATCGTTTCTTGAAAGGCTTAACTCATCTCTTTCCTCCTATTCCTTTCGTTATGCCTCAGTGGGACTTGAACCTGGTTTTAACTTATTTAATGTGCGCTCCCTTTGAGCCGCTTCACAACTGTCCTTTGAGGCTCTTGACTCTCAAAACTGCGTTCCTGGTGGCCATCACCTCTGCTAGACGAGTGAGTGAGCTCCAGGCGCTTTCTTCTAAGCCTCCTTTTCTCTCTGTGCATCCGGACAAAGTTGTCCTCAGGACTCGTCCATCCTTCCTGCCCAAGGTCACTGCCTTTCACATCGGGTAGACCATCACTTTGCCCACCTTCTTTCCGCCTCCGCATCCTTCGAAAGAGGAAGAGAGGCTCCACCGTCTGGACCCAAAACGTGCACTTTCGTTCTATCTGGATCGCACAAAGCAGTTCCGGGTGGATGACCAACTCTTTGTTGGCTACGTGGGCGCCAAGAAAGGTCGGGCCGTACACAAGCGAACCATTTCTCGATGGGTCGTTTTGTGTATCAAAACATGCTATTCTCTGGCTAAAAAGGAGCCTCCTGTGGGGCTACGCGCCCATTCCACCAGGGCGACGGCAGCCACAACTGCCTTAGGACGGGGAGTTCCTCTACATGACATCTGTCAGGCAGCCACTTGGACATCACTGCACACGTTTACGAAACACTACAGTCTGGACAGTCAAGTCCGGAGAGACGGCTTCTTTGGCCGTTCTGTTCTCCAGGACTTTCCGGTGTGATATTGGTTCGCAGACCTATCACCGGGGTTGGTATTGCTGGGGTATCTATTCTCGGGTAAGGAATCTATAACTAAAGTGTTTCTTTCAGATGAACAAGTTACTTACCTTCGGTAACGATATATCTGTAAGAAACATTAGTTAGTTATAGATTCCTTACCGCCCCACCCATCCTCCCTGTTCTGCGAACTGATTTCTAGGGTTAAGGTTATCCTTTCAGGGCCCTAGTTTTGTGCACCAGTGGTCAGTGTCTTGCATGACTCTGTGTTTCTGGCGCGGAAAGTCGTGTACAGAACTGACGTCAGCGCGCGGGGGCGGCGTCTAAGTAGCTGCCGCGACGTCATCCCGGTGACCACGACGCCCACGACAGACGCGGAGCTGACCGACCCACCTTCCGACGCGCAGAGGTACTGCTGACGAAAAAACTTTCCGGATCCAGTCTGACGCCTGGGGTTAATTCTAAGGTAAGGAATCTATAACTAACTAATGTTTCTTACAGATATATCGTTACCGAAGGTAAGTAACTTGTTCTTTAGCTCCTGTTTTCCCCTTTTACCCAACCTCTACTTTTCCTCCTGCATCCCTATCTGAGAAGCCTCCACGCTCCCCATTTACTCCAGTTTCCCTCCCTTTGCTCTAGGTCTCTTCCTTCTCCCCAGCTCTTCTTCCCCTCTTCCTACCTCAGCTCCTTTCTCCCAACACTACAAATTACCTTGTTTCCCCTCCTTTGATCTCTCTATTCCTCCTCCTTTGTCACTTTTCTGCCATTATCTTGCTCTGGTTCAAAGTGTTTTTGTGGTACACACTCGTCAAATCTTCCACCTGTCAGTGTCCGCTAGCAAGGACATTCACGGTTCCTTGGAGCCCATGGCACCCTGCATCTTCCTGACAATTTTCATTGGCAAGAGGCAGAAGCATCTGGAAGACAAGTAGTCCCTGGGATTGAGTGGGCCCGATGTCTGTATCACATGTTCACGGGCCTAGAGTTTTGATGAATTGAAACAGCTGATATGGAGTTGTTCCGACGAAGGAGGGCAGGAATAAAGCCACCACCCAGAGTCTTTCCATCACCGTCCTTTGTTCTTCTATACATATACAAAATCGATTTCTGTAGAGATATGAATGTAAAAGGAGAGTTAGAAATGGCTTTTGAGAGGCCAACATTGATCTCAAACTGAGGAAAGGTCTCTTCACTAGTGTCCATTACCTCTCCTCAGAAATAGCCAACAGAGTGTGTCAGGCAAGCAAAGCATCAACGTTTCCGCCCACAGTAGGCCTCATTGAGCGTTACATGGAATTAATATGCTGTAATTGTACCTCAGAGTAAATCTGTTATCACATGTTGTGGTAGATCCCCCAAGCCAGTATTACTTCATGATTTTGGTTCTCATTTCATAATGAGGCATAACAAATGAAATCGTTTTTATCATAACTTTATTCTCTGCGTTTTTCCTCTGTAGATTCAATTTTCCCTGTGCAAGTCTCACTAGATGATATGTGGGGAAATTTGTAAAGGAAAATCGCTGCCGCACGAAATTGCTGCACAGCTCGTAACCCGGATTTTGAATCTGGGTTCGACTCCAAACTCAGAATGTGGGTAAATGTTTCACTATGGAAAATAAAATTTTTAAGAGACTGAATATCACAGGATGGAGTCTGAGCATATACTATACATATACGCAGTGCCTGCTTTAGCGCTGGTGGCGCCCGGTGCGACAGTTTATTCTGGCACCCCCCAATGACCTCCTCCACCTCTGATTCTCTCAGTACCACCCGCAAAATAGCCCCTCTCTCACATACATTTCATTTGTTTTAAAGCACTGGTAAAGGATGGCTTTACTAATCCACTCAGCTATCCACATGAAATATAGATCTGTTCTTTGCAGCAGGCATATTAACCCTCTGTTCTACTTTATGGCAAGTCAAAACCTCCACTAGACAAAACTCCATTCTCTCTCTCTAGCAGGAACATTAATCACAAGAGTTATTATGACATTTTTATTGCTGCCTGAAAGATGGACACATAAGGAACTCTGAAGCAGGTGCTTTTAAATCTTAAGTTATTGCTAAACACAGCGCCCTCCCTCTGAGTTCAGCGCCCTTCCTCCAAGTCAGCGCCCGCACCAGTCGCACTGCCCTAAAGCCGGCCCTGCATATACACTGATGTTTTGAAACCGCTTTGCACGTATAGTCAGTCAGTCGTGTGTACGTTGAAGTTTAAATTGGACCAGTCTATTTAATATACCCAGCTAGGGTCAATCTTTTTGTGTTTGCGGACGTTAAAGTCTGTCACCAGGAGGCAGAGAAGAAGATATTGTTTATCTTGTGTTATAGGAGATCTATATATCCTCTCTATTTTTTTCCTCTCTATATATCCAACGATGCAGAAGCAAGCAGTGAGGAGGCAATATTTGCCTGGTTATTTATCTGTCAAAACATCCATTGTTTGTATTAAACCTAAAATGGTGTCCCAGAAGCTGCCTGTGTTCTAATCACCCAAGCTCCCCTGTCTGTTCATGCCTCCTGGAAGTGCCTGTACTTATGTACTTACCCTGAAACTCCGAGAGGCATAAAAACCGCCACCAATTTTTAAAAGGAGTGGATGATTTACTATTCTAACACCAGTCCTAGAATATTTGGGGGAGTGTGAGCCTTGTTGTACTTCAGGTAAATGGAGAGAGTAAAAACATAGACCTGTCAGTGTGCATGCTTGTTTGACAAGCTTTTGCACTTAAACCGCATTCTCAGTGGCATTGCCCGAGGGGAAGCTTGTACAGTTGGAATCCAGCAGCGCCTGATTAAACAGTGCAGCTCATTTCTGTCGTGCAGGCGAGCTACCAGTGGCAAGGCGTGTGCTGCTCAATACATGTAGAGCGAGGCTGTATTGGGAGGGAGCTGGGAACGGCTCAGCTACATTGTCTCTTCTGGAAAAAAAGCAGTCAGCCGAAGGCCAAGAGTTCGAATCCTAGCAAGGCCGACTCAGCCCTCCACCCTGCCGTGGTTAATAAATCGAATATAAATTGGGTAATAGTAATATCTGTGATTTACAGCACACGGGGAGCAATGTGCTATATAAAAAATAAGTTACTCTTATTATAGCCTATTGATGAACATAGCAAGTCTTCAGTTGAAGGTATTATTGCTGTGTTGAGGAGTGGTCTGCTGTCCCAACTCATTCGTCGGATACTGAATGACGCAGGTGCTCCCTCTCATTAGAATGTAGTTCGTATCTTCTAGTTTCAGACTGTTCTCAGTCTCTCTCGGTACGCCGCTCATTACAAGCCCAGCCATACCAAACATTAGTAACAGCTAAGGACCAAGAAGGAGACGTGGAGGGCGAGCACTGACGAACAGAATGAGAACTCTGGTTGAATTTTCCCTCACTTTGGCGCCAATGAAAGGAGCATCTGCATTTCCCTTGCTTGCGCCTTGTAACAGATGTGCCATAATGGCTTTGAGGCAAGGTATGCCTTATTTACATACCTGACAAACCTCATGTCAGAACTACGATGATGAAATCGCTCTGCCCAGCGATCGGTTGTATCCAGCCTGCATCGTATGATGAACTTGGCTGCGCCCCTCCCATCAGCAATTGCTTGAGAGAGTATGGCTCGGGTCTCCACCGAGACCATGGGCAGCACTTGCACAACTGAGTCCTAGATGGTATAGGACTATTGGCCCAAGAGGCAAGCGGTGTTCACTGACTGCAATGTCAGGCTGGCAGAAGAGAATATCCTTTTCCCAAAGGTATCCAGCCTTCTGGATTCCCAGTCCGATGGAGTGGTAGGGAATACACCGGGATTAACTATAGAGCTGGTGTCGCCCAGAAAGGTAAATGTGGCTTGACCAGCACCGCTCCGGATCCATCCACGGATCTTCGGTTCCTCACTGGCACTGAGTCCGCGGGGCCCGTAAGCGCTCCTGCGGGGACGGGCTGCCCATATATGAGGTGCATGGACTCATAAAATTTACATAAGTGATCAGGTGTCGCTCTAGCTCCTGAGAACTCTGGGAGGCATGGAGAAGGCTCAGGCTCCACTACAGAACTCGGCCTTGAGAGCCAACGATCCCTCGTCTTGTCAGATGACTTTGACGGACCGGTCGAAGTCAAGATTGCTTTGACTTCTTCCCCTTCTTATGCCTGTGGGACTTACCCAACTTCCCTGACGACCTCGACTGCTTGGAGTGGCTCTGCGACAGATCTTGTGATCTCCCTATCGACTGAGATCTTGAGCATAGCTCGTCGAGAAGCTTGACGAACTGCTTACTCAAGGCCTTGGGGTGTATGGAACGGCAGTCGACGCAGGTCTTGGTGTCGTAGTTGCGCTCCAAACACCAGAGGCATACTATATGTGGGTCTGTCAATGACTTCTGTCGGTGACAGGCGCCACTCAGCTTGAAACCAGCTTTCCTAGCTGACATCCTCGACACACCATGAGACATAGACTCGAAAAATGTCGACAAAAAGTCAAAAAAGGGTCAGTCAAAAAATAATGGGGGTAGGTCTTCACTGGATCTGCGCTGACAGGCACGAAAAGAACTGATTTCAGTGTACTAGGGTGGCGCCTATATAGGCACCGCGCATGTCACTTCTGGTGCAGACAACTCCGGCAATGCCACACAGAGCCAAATGACGCCACCTACCAGCTCGCAGGGGTACTGCTCACGTAAAATATCCGGATCCAGTCTGTTGCCTGGGGATTATTCTAAGGTAAGGAATCTGCGGCTAGAAGTCTCTATCAGATTTAGCAGTTCATAGGACTACTTTCATTGGTGCAAAGACAAAATTATGCAACTGGTGCAAGTTGCATAATTCATATAAAATTTATAAAGAAGGCAATGAAGGGGCATCAATAAAAACTCAGAATTTACATTGATTTTTACAATGTGGGCGTATCTATGGTGTTTGGGTCTGAGTTGGACAGCACCCTGGGACACATACCAACCTTACATATTTCTGAATATTGATTACTTGGAGAAATCTACAGCGGCATGTCATGCATGGTCATTACCAGGTATTCTTTTCCGAAGGCCCTGCAAACATTTGAATGTTGCCTAAAAAAACACATTTTTTTCTAACGTACTACGGGGTACAGCTGGAGTATTAGGGGGCCCAGGATCAGCAAGCACTTCGGTAACCCTACCAACCCAAGACATATCTGAAAACCGGCAAACTAACTAAATCCTCCCCAATTTCCACAGCCTTGCTACTCTTAACCACCCACTGTAAGAGTATTTTATTTAATTTTGCTGCTAAAGTGCAATATTTTACTGCAAAAGATTGCAAATTGAAAACATCTTTTGATATTTTTTTCAATGTTTGGCTTTTTTAAATATTTTCCCACAGTGTGAAATACATGCCAGGGTTCATAAGTCATCAGAGCTTGAGTTGAATTTGCAGTTGATGCAAAAGGGTGAATTATAGATTGCAAAGCTTGAAAATAAAGTAAACCTGCAATAGAAGCACTTGGAAACCACCACTACTGTATCCGTATATTGAATACATTGTCTTATTCCCCTCCCACTGCTGCCCGCACCTTCTGGCAATGCCTTTTTCACTCTACGTTCTTCCACTGCACCTTTATCAAAGATACCTTGCACCTTTGGAAGGCACCCACTGAACTGCATTCCTATGTACTCCTATCAGCCTAACAACAAGCAATCCCAGCTCCTATATTCATTCACTTAAACATCTCTCCTGCTGCCCAACAACTCTGTAGGGATATCCCCCGCATTTTTAAAAGCATTGCACAACAGGAGACAGCTTACAAAATCATGACTCGTTGGTATTATACCCCCCCCTCAGATTGCAGAAGATGTTTCCCACTTCCATTCCCCTATGTTGGCGCTGTCAAGCCGCCCCAGGTTCCTTCATGCACATATGGTGGTCATGCCCGCTTATAACGCTCTTTTGGAAGGAGGTGTTGAGCCATATCAAGGAGTTAGTGGGATTTCCCCTTCCGAGTGCCCCAGGGGTAGTGATCCTTGGACTTCAGCCGAAATCTCTTAAAGCAATGACACACTCGGATTTGCGATTGATCTTCCACATGCTTAACGCAGCGAAACAGGTCATAGCCGTACATTGTAAGAAGGCCCTGACCCCCCCCCTCGGTGTGGCTCACACGTCTATGGCAGGTAATGGCGATGGAACTTCTTTCCCATTGCCTAGCACATACTAACGCTAAATTCAAACGCATTTGGCAACCTTTGGTGGCACACTTATCTACATTGGAAAGTGCTCGCTCTGTCCCTCCCCGCCTACGGGCCCTCCAACTGTTCGATGACCCTCTGCTCCCCAGGGGTGAATCTTATGCGGAAGCGCTGGAATAAACTGAGTTGGAGTGGGCAGCTATTGCTTGGGGTGGTGGTGCCTGGGGCTATATCCGGGAGACCTTAACCTCCTCTTCCACCGCTTGTTCTTGCGAACGGGGTGTTGTCCCACCTCCTCTCCTCTCCCCTACCCTTCTTTTCTTCTCTTCTCTTTCTTCTTCTCATGTTCTGATCTGGCTATTCTTCGTTTTATCCTTCCTTCACAGGCTGGCAGTATAGGGGTTTTCCCCTTTATCATTTGTTGCAGGTTGCATTCTGGGCATTTAGTGGCTGTTGGTCCTTGATGAGCTTGTTACTTAGCGATGGGGATGCTCATATGATGTTTTAAGTAGCAGGTTATACGCTAACAGAAACCGTAGTGTTTGTCCTCAGTCAGGTCGCACTCCTATCATTGTTACCCATGACATTATCTTTTTGCTGTATTTACTGCTTGGTAGTATACTATTGTTCACTTAGCTTTCGTAACCAGATCACCACAATCATTATGGGATTGCAGGAGTCCCGAGTGTAATCGCCCAGGCATACTAAACTTGAGAAATAGAGGGCCCCCTCTTGATTAGCTAGTGCTGATATTTGAGTCAGGAGGCGTTTCCCCCCTCTCACTCATGGTTAACCAAGTGCTTATTTCCTTGTATTGGGTGACTAAGTGCCGTGTTGTGTATTATGTACCTTAAAGATGTCGACCAACCCTGTATGCACTGTACTCTTGCCTGCTTAATCCTGTGTATTGCCTGGTGGTGTTAATCTTTTCTCTTTGTTATCAAACTTAATAAAAGAGATTTAAACAAAAATCTCTCCTTTCGCATTACTTAATAACTCTTCTCATCCTTACCCTCAAATCAGGAAAAAAAGACTCCTGAGCAACGCAGTGACTATAATCAGGTCATTGTTCTGTCACTTTTAGAGACTCTGACAAGTCAGTCTGTGACCTGGCAAAGTGTGCAGCAGCACGGTGTCTCAGAGCTGCTGGGTGTCTGATGTCAGAGTGCATTTCTAAAGTTGAAAAAACTACCTTCTCTGTCAACTGACAACCACTATTCCAAAGGTGCACTGCAGGAGACTCTGGGGTGGGGGAAGTAGGGGTGAGGAGAGGAGCAGCAGTGTCCTGGAGTCGTTGAGGGAGACGTGTTTCAGCCATGGAAGAGGAGGGGAAGGGGGTGGGTGTGGATGTGTAGATGAGAGCATGTGGTGTGAAGGCCAGAGCTGCCAATTGGTAAACCAGGTTTGAGTTCTGGCGTCTACTCAAAAGCCTGTAAATCTGGGCAAATCACTTAATCTTACAGTGCCTAAAAAACCCAAATGTGACCTTGTGTAATGTTAGGGTCTCATGTAAAGCGCTCCAGTACTGCTGGTTGCGTTTGTTCTATATATTGCAAAAAAATAGAGTGAAGAGATGCTGGGTGCCACGAAACAAAGGGCAGGTTGGAGGGAGGGGCCTGGTGAGACATGGAGCTTAGCAGAGAGCCTGGGGCAAGAGGAGGGACCTGTGCATTTTCAAGTAATTATCACCTTAAGAGGCAGGTGACATTGGAATTTAACAGCTTTGTCACCTGGTAGTCAGCCTGACTTTCACCTTCCAATTTATTGGCTCAGAGACAAGAGGAGGATCAGCCTCCATGTTTTTTTGACAATATTTTGCAGATACTTTTGTAAAAATCGCAGGATTTTTACAAAGTTGCCAATTTTGCATCTTTTTTTCTTTTGCTAATTGCAATCTTTTGGTTGGGGAGAATCTGTGCAGAGCTCATATTTCCATATTGAAGACTACTAAGCTGTCTGATGTAGCCCTCAAACTTCCAAACATTTGTGTCTTACCTACAGTGTTCCTTTCTACTTTACTTTGTTTATTCGCTTGTATTACCACTTGTCTGGTTTTTATCCATAATATTTAAAAACAACTGTTGTGCCGTTTGCCACCAGCACATCAATCCATTCTAACTACTGCCCTGTCTCAGCAGGTTTCTTCTTTCAAAAACATCTGTTCCCAATCCCCATTCTATTCAGTCCCTATGTGGCATTCATAACTGTTGACGTACCACACCCTGCTCAAGTCACTCTCCACTCCTTGCCATTGGTGGCTCTGTGGTTAGTTAGTTCTCTTAACGCTGCAACTAACTTATCTTAGTCTCCTTGTGCCCATAACACACAACGAAATTTTTTATCTGTTGGTTTGCTACACAACTAGGTACTAGGATGTTCTCTAAACCTTTTTATATATAAACTGGCGTAATATTCTCACTGGCTTTTTCTGATTAGAAAAATTGAATGTTCTCCAATTTTTTACTTTCCATCTTCGCCTCAAGTCTTTTATCTCAGACGAACCACAGTCAGTCATTGACTTGGCCTCTGTTCCCTTATTCTGAGCTCTAAAACTGAAATACTATACTCTCTTGCTGCCAACGCCCACCTGTGAGAAATTAGCCTTTTCTGCAATGTCACCCAGGAGTTTTCACCTTTGCTGGCCCCTATTTTTGTTCCTGGTTTTTAACTGTGCTTCCCTTTAAACATGGTTGATTTGTCATACTCCTAATTGGCATACTTAACTTTCCTATACAAGTCCCTACTATTTAGTACAAAGTGTACCCAGGGTCTGGAAGACAAATGCCACTAGTAGACTGCAGCACCTATTGTGCCATCCACTACAGTGGCAGTGCAAACCGTGTTTCAGGCCAACCATTGAAGCATGACTGTAGCAGTGTAAAAACTGCAATCAACCTGTCAAAGTAAACCCTTTTGACGGGTCAAAACTTTCCTTTTAAATGTTTTAGCCGTCCCTCAGTAGGCCTTGTAGCCCACAATGTATGGTGCATTGGTATTTAAAAGGAGAACATGTAGAAATTTAATGTTAACATGTCCTTACTGTGACTAGCTCCCTGAAGCTATTTTCACTGTAGGAATGCTGGCTAGCCCATAGAGAAACACTTGGCAGCAATATTCAGTACTAATACTGTATCTTGAGAAAAGGAGCGGCTAGAAAAATAATGAAACCGCTATTTTTAATAGTTATTAAAATCCAGCTTTATGGTGATGTCAAATTTTGAATAAATAGTAAGGAGAGGTAACTTTTAGAAAGTTACCGTCCCCGAACAGAAGGTTCCTAGAGGCTAATTTGGATTGGTTCTCCAGCCTCTCCCAGCCAGTGATCAGCCTTAAATAGCTGTGAAATACCTCGATGGAGCAAAAAAGTGGGCAACCTGAATGGGTGGAAATTACTCCTCTAAACTCCACAGATTATGCATAGTGGGTGCTGTGGGCATCCTTTGTGACACTGCAGTGTCAAATCCCGTTTACCAGGTCTGTTTAATTCACATATAAAACTTGGGGTGCACTTGAATGGCAGAAAACACGATGCCAAGACAATTCATGTGTATCCACTGTGTGGTTGCTTGAGAACCCTGCTTTTGTTCTACCAGACTGCTATTTCTGGGTTTGTTGTAGGTACAGTACCTACTTCAAACTGGATTTTAGTGTTAGATGTGGGAGGACACTAGTATTACTATAGTACACTCCGCACACACTCCCTCAGCCCTCAGAGCACAAGACGAGTGTGGCGGAATACTTTCGCCATCTTGAATTTGCCATGACACATTGCATTTTGGACTTGTTTACAGTAAGGCAAACCGGACCTACTGGAAAAGTAGGCAGGTCAGGGCCTGGGAACATTTACCCCATTGGTTAAGGAGGGACCAGGAAACACACCCCATCTACCCACTAGTTGATGACCGGCATAAATGTGGCACCTCTAAGCACCCACTTCAGAACACTCTCTGAACATGTGGAAGATTAGAAGAGGATTGGATCTGCTATCTGTGACTTGGCTGTACCCTTGGCAAATAAGTGGATGTCAAAGGTCACTTGACTTGCCTGCGTGGCTACAGGGAGAGAGCAAGCTGCAAGAGGCCTTTTCATAGAAGTACCCAACTGACTGTTGACAGCAGGACCTGGAGTGGACCGTACTGTGGCCTCTACCTGATGTCCTATAAGACTCTTAAGTGTCTCCCTTGAGGTCCTAGGGGGGCTTTCAAAGTTTACTTCTGTGATGGATTGGGACTTAAAAGACCAAGCCAGAAGGTAAATTCTTTGACAAGGACGAACCTGGTTGATGTATGTGACCCTATGCTTAATCGCGGTCACCCTCAAACTGCGTCTAGGTCTGGTCTACCATGACCAATGAGTATCATTGGCGCTTTGTGTTTTTTGGTGCTATTTCTATTTAACACTTTAAAAAAATCATATCTCCTGTTCTCCGTATTGGACTTTCTATCATTTTGGTGTCATGTGGTTTATTACATTTTACTCCATTTTCCAATTCAGTTTGTGATTTTTATTGTTAAGCATTTTGACTTTATTACTGATTTGATACTGCATAAAGACTTTCCACATTGCCCTAAGTTATGCCTATCTGTTTTATGCCATAGCTAGCAGGAGGTTGAGCTCAGGTTAATATATTGACTTTGAGGATTTACCCTAAAAAGGTTTATGATTATTCCTTGAGATGGGTGGTCACGCACCCCAAATAATAGTTTAAACAGTACAGCTTTTTTTAAGCTCAAAGTGGTAACTTGTGTATTTGCACATCTCTCCATATGGTAAATTAGTTTTTGTGTTGTCAGAATTTTGATTGATTCTATTTATTGGGATCTATGGGTGCTACTTTTGAATAAAAACAAATATAAGATTCACTAACTGCCCCATGCACCGAACTGTATTACTTTCTTGGTACACTTCTGTGGAAAACTTAGTTGTAGGCTGACAGTTATAAACTTCTCACCACCATGAAACCTCCCACTATTACACTGATATTGAAGTCCTTTGGCCTCCTTAACCCACAAACAATGTGGCCCCCCCCCCCATCGCTGACTTTCAACATGTTACGTCTCTCCTGTTGTGAGAGTCTGATGTAGAAGTGTACCTCCTTTGGTTGGAGCTCCGTAGTGGATGATGATCTTAATTATAGCGCCACAAAATCCCTCAACACATCTCACTTACTACCCTGCCTCTTACCATTAACGATCAGGGCAGATATGTATAAGGTAACCTTCTCTCCTGCATGAAACCTGCCACTGCCACACTTGATATTGAAGTCCTTTAGCCTCCTTAGTCCACCCTCCAATGAAGCACACCGCAATTGACTTTCAACATGTTACCTCTTTTCGGTTCTGAGAGTCTAAAGATGATGATGATCTTTCTCATCATACAACAAAACGCCTCAACACCACACACTCCTCTCCACCCTGCCACTTTTCATCCACAATCAGGACAGAAGTGCATTTGGTCTCCTATTTATATACTTTGTTTTGTCATTGTCCACGGATTACTCACATATCCTATCACCTATACCCACAAATGTTTCCACTCTTTGTTGTCTTGCTTCTGTTCTACTGGGTGTATAGCTTTCTAGAAGAAATTAAATTGTTTTTTATTAAATGCCAGTATAAAAGAGTGCAAACCAAACTGGATCTTCTACCCTACAGTTGCTTGATGCTGGGATAATGCAAGGATGGTTTGTCGTACTGGATGTAATTATTTCCATGCTATCCAAGGATATTCAGAATTTGTGCTTTAAAGTGGAACCAGGCTTGTAATTTATTGTAGTAGTTTACTGGATTTCTCTGGGGCCCCTAAACAATACCTCACTTCTCACGATGATTGCGGCTAAGCATTGTCTCTTCCTTTGGCCCTGCTTTCTTGTGTGCTCTACAGCAAATCTTGTTAACTTATGTGAGAATTATCCTAGTTCTGTTTTGTCTACAGTCCCTAGCCTTAGAGACCAGATGATTGCTGTCATGAGAAAGGTTGGTATTTCTTTCCCATTACACTTCCCCCTAAGGGCAGGGTCAGACTGGTGTATAGGGCATTCGGACAGCACTTGAAAGGATGGTCTGACAGATCAGTGTTTGGCAACTTTGTAAGCAATTGTTGGCTGGTTTTATTGTTGATTTCCCTGATATTGCCATTGTTTTTAGATCTAGGTTTCGCTTTTGGGGGACACTTTTATTTTGGTGCCTGTGTCTATTTTCTGTCCCAGTCTGACTCTGCCCTGCAAAAATAGCTACACAATAAGTCTCGGGTTAATATGGTAAATGTATGACGTTTCTCCGTATGTCAAGTGACGCTGTGATGTGGAATGTCGCTTCTCCAAGCTTCCCATTCAGCAAGCAGCAGGAATGCTCGAAGGTACAATTATGCTGACTCAGTTTAGCATTTCCTGGGGGACTGCCCCCAAACCCCCCTCCCCCCAAGTTAATGAGGTCACACTGGATGGGGATCTGTCTTTCCTTTCTAACAGCGATTAGAACCTCACCGGGACGCAGTGCCTGCAGAACCTTCACCCTGTTTATTCATCTGAATCTCTTTAATGTTTGACGTTACTGAGGGGCAGTTTGGTCTCTGTTTTTTCCAACAGCTCAAGGTTTAATGACTCTTATGTTAAACTAAACTGGGGAGATGAGTATAATGTCTGCTGCTCACTTGCAATACAAGACTTCCACAGCAGTTCATCTTGTGGCAGACATAAACTTTTGCCCTGGCGTCCCCTCCTCCTTACTTGTGTATTATGTAAACCTAGGGGCCTCTGCTAAAAACAGTAACACACTTAGACTGCAAAATATTAATGGAACGATATGATTGTATCAAACTCACCCACTGGTACTCTAGGAACACTCCATCCCAATGTTTCCCACTTTTTAGAACCACAACTGAATTTTTAGAAAGACAACTTTTCGCGACCCACCTAGTTTTAATGGACTCGAGGTGGCCCGATTTTACTTTTTTTTTTTTTTTTTTTTTTTTTGCGATAACAGCAATTGTTTTTAAACCTCACAACCTTGACCACGCCTTTCAAAATCTTGGTCACAGTCCGATATCGAACTGCCCATGAAAGTGACAGATGCTGAACTACACTGGAAACTGGAGCTACAACACTTTTCAGAGTCGAGTGCTGGCCTGTGGCATCCGTTCACTAAAATCACAAGGCTTCTGAAAATTCTTGGTGTGGATACCAGTGATCTTAGCAAATTTGAGAAACCTATTCTGCAGCAGACTATGGTGTAAGGCCTCGTATATATATTTTTGTGTTGAAACAAGGCCAGTGGTGTATTTTGGACTCGACAGATAAATAGATTTTGCAGCTGTATATAGCATGAACATGGCCCAAGGGCTTTGGAGCACTTTACAACAAAAGACTGCCTACTAAACCCATCCACCATCACCTGGGTGCGCCACAGCCTTCGGGTTCTGGCTGACAGAGAGCGGGCCTCGGAGCTGATCGGGTTCCAGGCTACAGAAACAAGTGTGGAGGTGATACGCAGCAGCACTCGATGCCAACAAAGTCATCACACTTGCGTAGCCTATGGCACTAACAAAGCCTCTGACGCCCGCCTTCCTTTGGGGTCGACAAAGCTGTCGGAGCCAAGCAAGCGTACAACATCGATGCAAAACTTATCAGAGCTAAGCCATACATCGACTCCGAAAAAGTCTTCCGGGGCAAACCCATACTTTGACTCTGGAAAAAAATAACCCCATTGACGATTTCAGCGTGGACCTCCTACGCTCCAACTGAGTATAAGAAGAAACAAACTGAAAAGGACCTGGCGCCCAAGAAAAGTAGGACAATTGCAACATCCGAAACAGAGGTATATGTATTTGAAAACCTTCAGGAGCTTATGCACAAGAAGCACTCTATGGATGACACACTTGCCTGAGCAGGTCCATAAACGGAAGGGGCAAGATAGAGACCTCCCACAGTCTCTTCCAAAAGAGGAAAAGTGTGCAGCATAAGGCCACTCAACATCACACCACTTCCACAGCCTATGTCACCATCGTCCATACACTCACACGATGCAGACACAGGGAGCCCTCGTCATTATGAACATGACACAGACTCATAGGGAGACCCACCCCAAAGCACAGACCCCTCGGATGCATACTATACCGTACTGCCAGATCAAGACATTGAATTCCCAGTACCAGCTAAGGCATAACCTCTGGATGATCTCTTCTCCTACCATAGTGTCATTCAGTGAGCTGCTAAATATCAAAGTACAAATGTACACTACGGAAGAGCAAACAGACTTTCTAGTTGAGACCCTCTGTAAGACTGAGCACTTTTGTTCAATACCTTCCTATGATAGGGTCCATGTTCAAAGTCTCCATAGAGCTATTTAAAGAACCACTCAAGACTAGAGTCCTTACGTCGCACATTGAGAGTAAGTACAAGACTTCCCCCACTGACCCAATTTATATCAGGGGACACACAACAGCTGTCTCTCTAGTGGTAACAATTTCAAGGAAGACAGCAGTTTCCCAGAGTGCAGGAGACAAGCCTCCTCCTGATAATGAAGGCGAGTGCATAGCTGCGGCAGGAAAACGGGTAGCTGTGGGACATGCAAGTCATTGGCATGTAGCTAGGGTTATTATAACGGTATAACAGGGCCACTTGGGACAGTATGAAAGAGCTAATACAACACCTCCCAGAGCACTATAGAGAAAAGAGGGGAAGACCTAGTCACAGAGGGTAGACAGATCTCCAGTGCAACCACACTGCGCCCTAGATAGCGCGGACACTGCTGCTAGAGCAATAAACTCCTCCATTCTCCTACGTAGACATGCGTGGCTACGCATCTCTAGGTTCAAGCCTGAGGTGCAGCAACACCTCCTTAATGCCCCCTTTGATGGGGACCATCTCTTCAGCCTGGAGGTGGACTCCCTGCTAAAGAAAATGAAGAAAGACAGAGGCTTCAAAATCCGCGGGAGGTCTGCAGTCCATTACTCCACGCCAACACTCCTTTCGTAGGTATCAGGGCAGAGGGAATCCGAAACGACCACCTCTGACACCCAGACATATCAAGAGCAGCAGCAGCAATATCATCAGCAAGTAGCCAAAATCTACCTCAGAGGAGGTTCTAAACAGAGGGTAGAGGTAGAGGAACTCCCGCAAAGCGACCCTACCCATTTACAAGAGTGGTCCCCCCCGACAATCCTGCCAATTATCGCCTTATATCCCTAACCAATGTGGAGGGCAAAATCTTTGCGACATGTTTACTTGAAGACCTGGAAAATGTCGGTTGACTCACTAAAGATAATACAGCTTTTCCAAATTGGATTCAGAAGAGGCCAGTCAGCGATCACTAACTTAATATCCCTCACGCTGTTAGCGGAGAAAGCAAAACAAAAAAAAACCAAAAGTTACACATTTGCTTTGTAGACGTGAAAGCCGCCTGTGACTCTGTTCCCCGCAATCTACTTTGGAACAAAACTGGCAGCATGGGGTATGCCAAAAAATTACTGGACATGATTGTTTTGTTATACTCCAATACATGGGTCCAAGTGAAAATGGGTGATGGTACATGCACTACTAGCCGTATTAAAACTTTTAGCGGTTTGAAACAAGGTTGCGTATTAGCTCCTTGTCTTTTTATTATTTTTATGGTGGGTGTACTCTTTTATTTACAGAATGTTAATGCCTATTCATCAAATCTTTCAGGATTGAACATAAACTATTTGCAATACGCCGATGACACGTTATCACTTAGCCACACCTGGTAGGCTTAGAACAGCTAATAGGTTAATTTAAAAACTATATTTTAGCAAATGGCTTACAATTGAATATAAAAAACGAAACACAATTATGACGATAGGGATAGCCACACCTGGTAAGCAAGTATGGAAAGCTAACGGATTAGTAAATGAAACAGTAAAGTTCTATACATCTCTCACATTTGCTTTTAGAATCTTGCGAGATAAACTTTCATGCCCTAGTCCTAAGCACCTAGTTAGATTTATGAAGGCCAAGATGATTCCTGTCTTAACCTACGGGTCTGTAATCTTCTGAGACCAGGATTCTAAAATCTTGGATAATTTACAAATTAAGGTTTTTAAATCCACTTTTAGGATTCCCAAAAATATTGGACATTCAAATATTCGACTGGAGTTTGGCATGTTGAGCCAATCCCAAGTAAGACAATCGGCATTCCTAAAAAGCTTATACTCCTTATTTTTATCAGATCCTGACAGACTCGCAAACCTATGCTGGCAAGAACTCAGTAAATCGGACTATGCATGTGGGTGGAGGTCTTACTTCACTGAGAGTCTAAATACTTTTAACCTCCAGCCTTGTGATTACTGGGACAGAAATAAAAATGTCTTTAGGTTGGATAATACTCTCCTGCCAGGAGCCCGGAATTACTTTGAGCATGGCAGCTTCTTTAAACAGCGGTGTAAGAATTCTTGCCCACAGATCTATTTTGGCCTTAAACACAGTGTTGGGAATTCTATTGGTGCCAGGAGCGCCGTTTGATTTGATCCTACCTACCATCTTTATCGTCTCCTCCTCTTCCAATAACAGATCAACAACCGCTCAGTCTTTACATTCTGTCAAAACACTTTCGCATGGTGACACTACAGGATGTAATACCATTGCTACTAGGAGGCGACTTCATGACGTCACTCGATCTGAAGGACGCATACTGTCATATACTGATTCACCCGGCACATCGCCAATACCTCAGGTTTGTGGTAAGTGGTTGTAATTTCCAGTACAAAGTTCTGCCATTTCGGGGTAACAATAGCCCCAAGAGTGTTCCCAAATGTCTAGTAGTGGTGGCAGCCCATTTAAGAAGACACAACATTCATGTCTTCCCATGTCTTGATGATTGGCTGATCAACAGTTCAAAGAGGCAGAGGTGCCTGCAACATACACAGGCCACTATCAACCTGTTAAATTGGGTTCACATAAATGTCACCAAATCCCAGTTACAGCCTCGTCAAATACAGCCCTTTTTGGGAGCAATACTCAGTTCAATCTCTGCCACAGCATACCCCAGTTCAGAGGTTTCTCAGTCTCCAGAACCAACTGGCTCTATTTCAGCTACATCGTCGCCTGCCAGTCAGGACGGTGATGCGCCTTCTGGGCATGATGTCCTCTTGTATACTAATAGTTCCACATGCCAGGCTGCACATGCGCCCCTTACAGGAGTGTCTGGCATCTCAGTGGTCAAAAGTGAGGGGCAATTTGGAGGATCTAGTTTTGGTTTCGCCCAGGGTCCATCAATCTCTGCAGTGGTGGGGCACACAGAGCATCCTCAAAGGCAGACCTTTTTTGGACCTAGGACTACAAATGACTATCACCAAGGATGCATCACTCAGAAGAAGGGGCACACATGGAGGACATGACTATCCAGGCTCCTTGGACTGGTCATCAGCAAAAACTTCACATCAGCATAATAGAGCCTATAGTGATTCAGATGGCTCTAAAAGCCTTTCTCCCCTACATAAATGGAACAAACGTTCTTCTCCGGACAAACAACATGACGACCATGTATTACATTAAGAAACGAGGAGGAACACACTCGATACAGCTGTCTCAGCTAGCATAGACCATCTGTCACTGGGCAATTCACCATCACATCCTTCTCTTGGTGGAGTATCTTCCGGGAGTGGACAATTCAGTGGGGGACCTGCTAAGCAGGACACAGCAACAAGTTTACAAGTGGGAACTTCACCCCCAAGTCCTTTGCTGCTGCTTCCAGCGGTGAAGGACGTGGATCTGTTCGCCACGGCAGAAAACGCAAAATGCCAAAACCTCGCCTCCAGGTTCCACCATCCACAGTCCATGAGAAATACTCTTTGGATGAACTGGTCAGGGATATTTATATATTCTTTTCCGCCTCCCCCACTCATTCCATATCTAGTCAGGAAACTCTGACAAACATCTCTCAAGATGATTCTCATAGCTCCCACCTGGGCACGAAAGCCCTGGTTCACAACGCTATTAGAGCTGTGCCTAGTACCTCACAAGAGGTTCCCCAACATAACAGATCTTCTCACTCACAGCAAGGGCAGGGTCAGGCAGTCAAACCTCAAACAACTCAACCTGGCAATTTGGCTCCTGAAGTCGTAGAGTTTGCATACTTGCAATTACTTCCAAAAGCATGGACATTCTAAACATTGCAAGATCGCTAACCACAAGAGCTTGTTATGCAGCCAAGTGGAAGCGTTTTTACACTATTGTACAGAACAGCATATAGACCCCTGCACGCCTACAGTACAACAGATAGTATGCTACCTGTTACACCTTCAGAAATAACACTTAGCTTACACTTCTATACGATTGCACCTGGCGGCGATAGCGGCTTATCTGCAAAACCACAAGCATCGGTCACTTTTTTCATGTACCAGTCATCAAAGATTTTATGGAAGGGCTAAAAAGAATAATTCCACCACGTACACCACCAGGAATTTAACTGTTGTTCATACACGGCTAATGTCCACACCTTTTGAACCACTGCATTCTTGTCCTCTGAAGTTCCTCTCTTGGTAGGTAGCCTTCATTGTAGCTATAACTTCCCTGTGAAGAGGTAGCGAAATTCATGCTCTTACCACAGAAGAGCCTTACTTTCAGGTTTTCAAGGATAAGTTATGTCTCCGTATAAATCCTACATTTCTTCCAAAAGTCCTCTCTCCCTTCCATTTAAACCAAACACTTGATTTACAGGTTTTCTTCCCCAAGCCAGACACTGTGGCAGAAAGGGCACTCCATACACTTGACGTTAAGAGCACTTATGTATTTCATTGAGAGAACTAAACCTTTTAGGAAAACATAACAGCTTTTTGTGCCTTTCTCAAATCCAAGAAAGGGTAAAGCCATTTCTAAAGTAGAAATCGTAAGGTGGATTGTAAAATGTATTCAAATTTGTTACGCAAAGGCCAAAAGCTCTTTACCGACCATTCCACAAGCACACTCTACAAGGAAGAAGGGTGCTTCAGTGGTTTTCTTTGGAAACATCCCCTTAGCTGACATTTGTAAGGCAGCTACTTGGTCTAATCCACACACCTTCACAAGACACTTTTGCGTGGATGCAGCAGTCCCTTGTGGGACAAACAGTCAATCTTAAAGACATTGTTTGAAACATGTGCGCCATCTAATGCCTAGAGACACTGCGACAGAAGTACTGCTTTACACTCTATGCCTAGCATGTTTATCTGCATCCAATACATGATCTGATACATGATACGGATGGCGTATGTTACTTATCCTGTAAGCATCTATTTAGCATGTAGTGTTGCAGATTCATATGCGCCCTCCCGTTTGACAAATCTTCACAATTTTCAAACCTAGTTTGCTGGTCACATCAGCTGCTGTCTGTAATGTTTTGGGGTGATCTGTCAAGCGGGGGCGAAAAAGGAGGGGGGCAAAATGTAATTTCCCATAGGGATTTTATGTTATTATGGTTTATAAAGCGCTAGATTACCCAAAGGTGTTTTGGCGCTGCCCGGTAAAAAGGTAACGAGAAAGGTGGTGAAATTAACCGAACAACTACAGCCCGAACCACTGAATGAAATTACACTAAATTTTTCAGAGAGCTAGATCTTTGTCCAGAAAGAGTGCATTTGGAAATTTGGTGTAAATCTGTTCAGTAGTGTTGGAGTTATTAAAGTAAAAAGATGTATGTATATCTAGAGACAGGGATCCATCGTGGATCCTCCATGGATACGGGCGGATTCGCGGATCCACGCACCAACAGCAATGCCGTGATTGTCTGGCTACAACCTGAGAGGAAAGTTGCGGCTGCCATTTTCTTTATCTGAACTCTGTTCCCAGCGGGTAAAATTAAATTTAAAAATAATAGGTCAGGGTAGAGGTACTTAGACCCCATGGGACTGATGGAGGGGTCTCTGATGGATCCCTCATGGGGGAAGAAATTGTCCAAAAACTGTCTTTTTTTTTTTTTTTAGCCCGTGAGTATCCACCTTGATCCTCACGGATTCGGGTGGGTTCAGGTGGATCTGCAGATCCAGACCCCAATTACAAAATACACATACACCCACACACAGATCCACACACCTACTCACACAATCATTTATGCATCCACACAACCACTCCCACACCGACAAAAACACCCACACACTCTCAGACCCACACAGCACTCACATACCCACTTGCGCACACACACACACACCTTTACAGCCACTCGTACACCTACTCACAAACCCCCACACAGCCACTAACACTTACACAGCCACACGCACTCAGACCAACACAGCCAGTCACTCGTACTCACGCTCCACACACACACACCCTTGCACCACACACACCCACACAACCACATAACCACTCACACACCCAGGTTACAGGGACGTTATCGTTAGGAAATATAAAAAAAAAAAATTAATTAACTGAAGAAAAACAAAGGTTACAGGGATGTTACAGTTGGGTTCAGATTTTACACAAACAAAACCATAGAAATTCAGGAGTTCTCAAGTAACTATAACTTGTGCCCTAAGGTAACTATAACTTGCGCCCCCGCAATGCTCTGCTAATTACCCCACATATTACAAAACTCATGACATCTTCTATGACATCATTGCTAATATCACTGGAACATTTGCAGTGAAATTATTGATGAGAAAACTGTGCATGCGGGGGTGTGAGTTATAGTTACCTTAGGGCACGAGTGAACCACACAGTGCTACACCATTGTGCCACAGCAAACACTTCATGGTGCCGCACACTGCGCTTACAGCAAGCACCAGGCCGGAGGGTGCAGTGGGGAAGACGAGGCGCTGTACCAGCCCCACCAGGAGGCCTCATGCATTCTGCCCTCCGCCCTGATGGATTAAACAGAATGCAATAAGCTTTCAGACAAAGCCCTCTCTTCCTGAGCCTACCTCCCTGACATTGTGTGCAGCTGGCTGCAGGGGATTAAACACACACAGCCCTCTCCAGGCGCTGCGCATCTCTTGGTGCTTTCTGCCAACGAGGAAGCCGCTCCCGCCCCCCAAGAAATGTCAACAGGGAACCAGCGCAAAGATGACAACCACTAGGGGAGGGCGCTGGCCTACATCAAGCACTTAAGGGGTAGTAAGTGCTGCATAAATGCAATTACAATACAGTGCAAAACATTCTGAGCACTAGAGCCGTGGGGAGAGACCAAAGGCAGGGCTTTCACTACTATTAGTCTATCGGGTATTTTTTTGTTTGTTTAGAAAACTGATAATTGAATTGAGGAAATCCTTTTGTTGCTTTGATTGCGAGTTTAGCGGATACACGATTCACTCATATCAGTTTGATAGTTTAAACGGGTACTTTCTAAGCCCCCACGTCAAGCCCAAATGTGAAGCTGTGCTCTTTCTCCAAAGGCTGTGGTACACACTGTGGACCTCCTGGGAACTGGTTAAATAAGGGAACACCAAATGATAATGTTGGACAGACCGCAGGATCGATCAAGGCGTCACTGCTACCGCCTGTCGTGATATCCTGACTAGACTGGTGACAATCAAAACAAGAGGATGTGGTGTAACGGTCAGAACTGCTCACTTTGGAACTGTGGAACCAGGTTCGAGTCTCGGCGTCCGCTCACCATCCTGTGATTCTGGGCAACTCACTTCATCTCCCCCTGCCTACAAAAAACGAATGTGTTGTTGTGTAATGTAACTGGTGCTCATGTAAAGCGCTCCAGTACCTTTGGGTCGAGTCCGCGTTATGTAAAACCACAAAAACTGCAAAAAAAAGGAGAAAATCGACTAACCAGCCTCTTGGCGCAATAAAAAAAAACTCGTTTTGTAAGGTGTGAGTTTAGCCCTTATGCTGGAGGCCAGGGTGTGAGCATTGTAACACACCTAGTGCAGCACCTCGATGCCCTTTAAAGGCTCTGGCCTGTTGTGCAGAATGCCAGTTGAACTGACCCCAGGGATACCTCCCACGACACGGAGAAGGCGCCCCCTCAGTGGTGAAAGAGGGTGGGCTGAACTGAGAGCTGCTCAGGGAAATACTGAGTCACCTGCTGCTGGACACTCCCTGTACTATCACTGCCTGGTTACCATGGAGACAGCGGACATACAAAAACAGCTGCTGTTATACACACCACATCAGTAACTGGGAGGAACAAGACAGGGTTATTGTCACTAACGAGTAAGGGGGGGGGGGCACAAATATAAGGGATATCCTTCCTTACACAATATTTAGTCGTCCCTTCCCACACGCTCACACACACGTCACATACACAAGCATTGCTCTATACAACCTCTACCCCAGGGCACGAGTCGGGGGGTACACGCGGGTGGACGGCGTCCCCCACTTTTTTTCACAGAAAAGAAGTGTGCCCCACTGTAAAATATGCTGAAATCGTCCCGGTGTAATTTACAAACACCGGGACACATCCTGCAGCGCCTGCACGTTGTTATCTGCTTTCTATCTGCAACAAGGTGCAGGCGGGGACGGGGTTCTCTTCGTTCTGACTCCTGCTGGGCCCATAACAAAGGCCGAATCGGAGGGGTCATCAGGCCTCCTTTTGTTGGAGTCTCCTGGCTGGGAGCAGTCAGGAACCTCACACCTGATGCAAATGCAGCGGAGGGGAAACAAAGGCTCACACCTTGTTAGCACTTCACACATACTGAAGAGAGGCAGCTTTTAACTTTGTTCAGGCTCTGTTTAGGAAATATGCATGCACTGTAAAAACTTCAGATGTGTTGATGTTTCCCAGCATGTGCACAAAATAAATAGCATTTATATAGCGCTTACTACCCCTGAGGAGGCGTTGTAATAATTTAAATATCACTATTTCTTTTAAAGCACTATGGCTAGAGAAAACTTAAAGCTGATAAAAGGTAACATTGTTTTATGTGTAGCGTACAAAAGTGTGAATCTTCTGCCTAAATCAGGAGGGTTTGCAAGGATACTCGAAATGTGCTCAAATGTACTCATGATAGACCTGCTAAACATATATGTGAGGGCTTAAGATCTGATGTCACTTCTTGTGATGCCAGTTCCTGTGATGTCACGCGCCGCGATGTCGCGCACCGCGATGTCACGCACCGTGATGTCACACGCTGCGATGCCACGCGCTGCGATGTCACTTGCATACTGATTAACTAGGTTAGTCCCCCCACTTCTTTTTTTGCACTTGTGCCCTGTTCTACCCTCACAGACGAGTTCCCCATCAAAGTATATAATTCATCAGTGGCAATGTATTTTCATGCCTCCCTGTGGAATTCAACTGCATCGTCCATGGTAGTGTATTTTAAAGTTCTCCATTGCACTGTAGTATTCGTCAATTGCATCATATTTGCAAGCATCCCATATAATTGCACTGTAGGTCAGTGGCACTCTAAATCAGTGGGTGAATATTTCCATGTGATAACATTAGATGACACTATAAGGCATCAGCAGTGTATATTTGTGTCTCCTACAGGTGTGCAATGTACATTGAATGCATTCATCATTTATAAAGCTATTGTTACCTGACCGGGTGTCATGGCGCTGGATCAGCTGAGAGAAGTTAATGAACGGTAGCATATATTCACAAGTCGCTTAGCCTTGCACTTTAAGAGTTTTCACATGGGGCTGTGGTAGCTTGTATTTCGTAACCGACATAAGACTTAAATGTAAATGTATTTTTATGACTCCCCGGGGCCTGCATTGTAAATCAGCGGCTGTGTATTTTCAGGTCTCCCGTAGAACAGCATCATAAGATAGTGGCAGTGTAATTTAATTTCTGAAGTACAATTGCACTGTAAGTAACTGGCAGGGTATTTTCCTGTCTCATTGTAAGACGGCGTCCGTGTATTTTCATGTCTCGTTATAAGACAGTAGCAGTGTATTTTCATGTCTCATTATAAGACAGCAAAAGTGTATTTTAATGTCTCTTTATAAGACAGCAGCAGTGTATTTTCATGTCTCTTTATCAGACAGTGTCCGTGTATTTTAATTTCCCATTATACGACGTGGCAGTGCATTTTAATGTCTCCCATTGAGCAGCATCATAAGATCGTGGCAGTGTACTTTAATTTCTGAAGTACAATTGCGCTATAAGTCACTGTGTATTTTGTGTCTCGTTGTAAGACAGTGGCAGTGTATTTTAATTTCTCATTATAAGACAGTGGCAGTGTATTTTAATGTCATTGTAAGACAATGGTAGTATATTTTAATGTATCATTATAAGACAGTGGCAGTGTATTTCATGTCTCCCATATAATTGCATCATTAGACAGTGGCAGTGTACTTTAATTTCTTAACTACGATTGCACTGTAAGTCACTGGCAGTGTATTTTCGTGTCTTATTATAAGACAGCGGCCTTGTATTTTTATTTCTCATAAGACATTGGTAGTGTATTTTCATGTCTGCCATATAATTGGATCATGAGATAGTGGCTGTGTACTTACTGAACTACGATTGCATTGTTAGTGACTGGCAGTGTATTTTCATGTGCTCCATTGTTAGCATAATTTCATCTGTCACACAGGATGGAATTATACTTTAGCGCCGGACTATGCTCATGTGCCATGTTAGATGGCACTGTGAGTCAGTAGCAGTATATCTTCATGTCTTCCATATGTTTACATTGTAAATCAAGTGCAGCATTTGCTCGTGAGTCCCATAGGATTGCACTGTATGTCACTGTATCTTCATGTCTCCCATGGGATTGTATTGTAAGTCTCTGGAAGCATTTATTTCATGTCTGCCATAAGACTGAAATGTAAGTCGGTGTTTTCTCACGCATTTTATAGGTTTGCATCATAATTCTGTCATAGCATTTTTTCATATCTACTAGAAGATTGAACTGTGGGCGAGGTATTTGATGTCTCCCTTGGGATTGCACTGTTAGCAGGCGGCAGTGTAGTTTAATACCACTTGTGGGATTGCATTGTCAGTAAGTGGCAGCATTTGTTTTATGTCTGCCACAAAACTGAATTGTATTTGTTTTTTTTCTTGTCTCCCATGTAGCAGTCGAAGTACATTAAAGTAAGTATGGAAACTGTGACCCAGAGCGCAGTGGGGGCGGGGCAAGTGTGTGAGGGCAGAGAAAATGGCATGGCTAAAATGAAATATTCATTAACTATATGTTGATCTTTTATCAACTGGTAACACACCTTAAATGAAATAAATGCTAATTAAACTGATAAGTGAGAAATGCGCTATTCAACGATATATATATTCACTGAAAAAACCAAAGGTTACAGGGACGTTATAGTTAGGCTGACATTTCACTCATACAAAACCAGAGAAATTCAGCAGTTATAGTTAGTTGAGCTAACTATGGCTCGCGCCCTTGCAATGCACTGCCTATGACCTCACATATTACAGGAGAAAGATTATTAAGGGGGTACTCTACTACCCGGGAGAGAGACTGACTCCTTATGAAGACATTGGACCAGACGCTCTAGTTTACACCATTTAGAAATGTGACTGTTTTGGAAAACACAACCCTGATGAAGTCCTAAGGGACGAAACACGTTGGCTTGGCTGATTGAAAAAAGTTGTTTTTTTAAATCGTAAATGAAAGAAAATTGGATTCTGAATTCATGCACAAGACTCCTGAAAATTGAATTTTGTCGAACTATCCATATTTGATATGTTTTTGGACATTATAATGCTTGAACCTTGGCTGGAAATAGAGTAAAGCAATCTTTGTGACACAGTTGATGCTCCTTTCAATTGCCATGTTAGATGGTTTATAGGTGTAGGGTTTTGGAAGGTGAGAGGATAAAGGGTATTTTTAGACATTTTTATGTCGGATTTGTAAGTGATGGAGTTTTTAAGTGCGAGCTACTATGCCACCACCTGATTAGTGTTCCCCCCCCCCTCATGAATTTTTAGTTTTTTGTGGAACTGGAAGGTGGTGTAATCGAGTGAAATGCATTTTTAGCCGATGTTCACTGATGCAGATTATGCCTAACTTGTTGGTTATGAGGGGGCCTTCATCTGCTTGGGAGCGAACTCTTATAACCCTGCTTGCCATTTGGAGGGCAAATGCTTATTTGTTCTGCTCCCTCCAATTAAGGTTCCTGGATTCAGATTCCTGCAGCGGAGAGCTGCGGAGTGTTCTCACCGCCGTCGCTGGGGACCACCTACATGTCCTATAACTCCCTGCTGTTTACCACCTGAACCTGACCATCGCCGGCACCATTAAGGACTAACGCTCTCTCGCCGCGTGGGGGCTGCATCTGCTGGTACTTTTGCTTGGAGGCCAATTCTTTTAACCTTGCTTGCCCTTTGGAGGGCCAAACCTTATTTGTTCTGCTCCGAACCACTGAAGGTTTCTAAATTCCGATTCCTGCAGGGAAGAGCCGCGGCGTGTTCTCATCGCTGCCGTTGGGGACCAACTACATGTCCCATAACTCCCTGCTGTTAACCTGAACCTGACTATCGCTGAAACCATTTAAGCATTAGCGCGCTGCCTCAGTGCAGGTGCTGCATCTGCTGGTACTCTTGCTTGGGGGCGAACTCTTTTAACCCTGCTTGTCTTTTGGAGGGCCAATGGCCAACGCTTATTTGTTCTGCTCCACTCAAGGTTCCTGAATTCTGATTCCTGCAGGGAAGAGCCGCGGCGTGTTCTCACTGCCGTCGCTGGGGACCAACTACATGTCCCATAACTCCCAGCTGTTCACCACCTGAACCTGACCATCGCAGTCACCATTTAAGGACTGAGGTGCTCTTGCAGCGCAGGACACGCACGTGCAGGCCCGTCCGATCCAGGAGGAGGCTGGGCTGGGCCACGCCACCCCCTTATGTTTTTCTTACCAAGGTACTGTTGCTCCTATTCATGCCATACGTTTGTTCTACAGGTTCATTACTGTTTGTATAATACGATGTTCCACAACTGATAGCCTTTGAACTGTGAGTTCGATCACTATACAGGTGTTTTTGAAATCTTATATAACATTTTCGTCAGCTCTAACATGGCAAAAGGCAAGGTTATGGAGGGGGGCATAGGGGTTGCCAAAACAAGGAAATCCAGGAAAATTCGGAAATCTGCTGGGTAAAACAGTGTATATGAATGGATAGATACACTCCTGGTAGAATGTGAGCAGATACTAGCGCTGGACTCTATCCCTCTGTCCTCGGGAGTCTCAAGTCCCTCTCCTGTAACAGAAAATCATTGCAGAATATCCAGCATGTTCACACGATCTATGGAACAGAGACGTGAATTATCCACTGTTGCACAGATCGCTCCACATCCTTCCTCGCCTACCGCCACCTTTATTTCTTCACCCCCCCATCGATACTCCAATTCCTGATTTACATTCACATGTTCTCCCCTGTAGTAATCATTTTGATCAAAACATTTTCTGCCAATGTGTTCTTGAGAAGATCTAGGACTGGATCTCAGGCATTTCTATTCTCGGTCCTTTTCAGGCAGCATTTCAAACAAAATTTCCACAATAGATCAGGCTTTCTGATTTTTGTTGATTTACTGGCGTACTGTCTTAATCAGCAAGGGCAACTTATATGTTTTTACGTTCGGCCTTTGACCTAGTGCCACGTTCTAAGCTTTGGCAAATATTCAGAGACATGAAAATGCTGTTGCATCTGCTGCCACTGGTAGCCCGCCTTCATGAGGATGATTTTGCACAAGTAAGACAGAACGAGTTGACAGATAAGATCTTAGTTAGCAGAGGAGTAAGACAGAGCTGCGTCCTGGCTCCCACCTTATTTTCGTTATATATAAACAATATAGTATCCTTTTTTAACCCACGTTGACGCAGATGCACCCTCTTTGGCCCATGTCAAAACCCCAATACTTTTATTCGCAGACTATACTCTAGTGGTCTCCAAGACCCCGAGCGGACTCAAGAAACTCTTCACGTGTTTTGAGGAGTTCTGTGTCACTAGGAGTGTGGAGATCAATATGACTAAAACCAACCCCCACAAATCCTTAAAAAAGGGTCTTGCACTTTGGGTCACCTCTAGGAATCGTCCATAGCTTTACTTACTTGGTATCACCTATAGCGATAACGTCTTGGAAGCCCCATCTGACAAAAGCTGCTTTAAAACTTAAGCAATTAACGGAGGCTGTTCACTAAGAGTACAAAGCCTCCTACACCAAACCTATGAGGCCTGCCCTACTATATGAGACTAGGGCATTTGGGTCTGCCCTTTACGGGGCCTAGTTTTGGGGGCATGCAAATATTGACACATTAACCACCTCTGAAAACAGATTTGTTCACAGACTCGCATCCCTAACCGCTAGCACTTCTCTGATACTACTTTTCTGGGACCTGGGTGTAAGAACCCTATTTGATAAAGCCAGACTCCGAGCCCTGCTATACTGGAGGAGGTTATGGTCTACCCAAGAACTTGCACACTATACTTCTGCCCTCCAGGATGTTATCCTTGCTGGCCACTCCGTTAAAATTCCTTGGCTTTCGCACATCAAAGAGTTGCTGCACTACATTGGGGCCCCTTAGCTGTGGACGCACGCAGCCACCATTTCTTTTCCATCAAAATCTGCCCTGAAAAAGCTTTATTGGTCAGCAACGGAGGTTAAAGTTTTAAGAAGAGTTGCTCTTCCTGGATCATCCCGTGAATTTCTTGATTTAAAGACCCAGATTGGCTACGAGTCATATTGGGACCAAATGACTGCTCCCAGCGATATAAAGCTGTACCTTCAATTCAGAACAGGCACCCTTCCGCTGAGAGCCTTCACAAAGCATTGGTCTGAAGGGGCCAGTGACACATTCCTTCTATGCTCTACCATGTCCGCGAGTGTGTCGCATGTCTCTCTTGTTTGTCCCGCTTATGCTGGCCCCGCAAGTATTGGTTAGCCCCACTTGCAGGTGTCTATGCCAGCGCAGCCAACTAGCCGCACTTCGCATCCTGAGGGCAGACTGCCGCCTATTCCTTGCTATACCTGTTGCTGAGCAGAAAGCTCTTACCCCCTTTTTAACCCAGGCGCTATTCCCACTTAAGCGTGTTCTGAACTTAGATGTATTAATATGTTTTTATCTACTTTTATATTAATGTTTTTACTGGAAATATTTTATGACACTCTGCAATGTAATTCTAATAATCTTTTTACATTTTTGTGTATTGATTATGCTCTTTTATGGCCCTAGTGGCCGAAATAAAGTATTTTTAATTGAATTGGTTAAATAGTTAGGTGTGATGCATTTGCTTACTTGGCTTTCAGTACCATATGTAATGTGTATGTTTGCTGATGTGAAGGTAGTTGTGGGTGTTTACGTATGTTTGTTATAACTGAGAGATTTGGGGTTCACATCCTTATTGTTTACGTTACTGGTGGTTGCTTCAGATAAAAGGAATGGGAAGTGATTTGTGTGGAAACTCCTTTTAAGCTTGTTAACAAGCCTCACATATATGACGATAATTTGTTGGCAAGCGATTTGAATGGGTGTGGGTAGAAAAGGTAGGTTTCACAGGACAGTCAGCCTTCCTCAGCCCTAGGGCTGGTAAATCCCAGGCCTTCAATCTCCCACCATGCCAGTCAAAACCGATCCCTGCACACTGCCCGCCGGTGAAGAGAAACTATCACATGGAGTGGCACGAGCTGGAAATCCCTGTGCATCGTGGGTTTCCAGTTCGTGATTGAGGCTCTACACAACTTCAAGAAGCTTTGTTTTTTTTTAACTTCATGGGGCCTACAGGAGCACAAAGCCCCACATCCACCTTTCACAGAGTGGAAACATTTTACAAGTTGGCAGGTGTGAAATATTGATGAACAGACTGTTTTAATTTAGGATGCACACTCGCATGATGGGTTCTCCTCTGCTGCAAGATAAGGTTGATATAGGGTGGTCTTTAGATGCAGTTTCCTTGTTGGGAGGCTTGTATATTTGCCAAGCAGATTTTGCATTCTTGACCTGCAACGTGTATTTCCTTCCTTAAGGTATTCCATTCAATTAGGCCATTAAAAAAATATATTCCGTGCTCGGAATGATTACAATGCCCAAATTGGCATTGTAACCCTTCCGAGCACAAAATAAATCAATTTGCAGTAAGGAACGTGGAAGTGCGTTCTTCTAAGCATGCTGTGAAAAAGAAATTTCCCCAACATTCTGCCACTATTTCTTCAATGTTCCTTATTCCAAATGTTCTTTATTCCACTTCTTCAAGGATTCCTATGCATTATTAAGCTATAGCAGTCTGTTGATTGTTCCCTAAAGGGTTTGATAGTTCGAATTTCATCTTGAATGCTATCCAACAGAGCATCAGGACAAAACTGAGTTGGGAAAGATGGGTAGTTTCTATTACTTTGTAGGCCAACTGTTGTAGAAATATCGATGTCTTCCAAGCTGATGCCTGAAGTAGGGAAAACTAAGTTGTTTTTAGAATATTGTTACTTTTCGTTGTAGTTGCACTTATTTTAGTATTGCCTAGATTGTCGGCCACAAAACTAGTTTTAATGTCACTGTTTGTTCCCTGGTATGTCCACACACCAGCAGGCGACTCCAGAGGCGCAGCTCCTGCTAAGCAGCAAGAAGACGCCAGAGATGACTGATGTACAGTACCTCTCAAAGCAATTAATTAAACATGCGCCACAGCTATGTGAACGGCTGGCATGAAGAAATGGCTCCCAAGAATGTTTGCATTTTAGATTTTAAAATGTACTTGGCTCCGTTTTAGCTGATCAGCAGTAGCAAATGCAAGTAGTGTCGCGAATTTGCTGGCAGCCTGTGTGCACTTTATTGCCGTGTAGGAGGCAATCACTCGGAATACGTATAAACAATCAGAAGTTGAGGCATGTCAGGAAACGCCTAGGACTTAACTGCCAAAGGGTGGCAGGGCACAGACAGTAGTATTGTTGCAATTAGATCAGCGCTCCAGGGAGAGGAAGTACAAGCGTTTAATCTTTAATTCCCGTCATTTTCCTGAATTTGTTTCAGCATGTGATTGTCATTACAACTTGATTCAAAAGCGGTAGTTTGGTTGTTTGGTTGTACTCTGGCAATGGGTTTGAAGTGTGTAAGATCTGTTTGTCGTGCTCTCACTCCACATTCTGCGTCATTTTGCTTCCCGGCCAGTTGATGATGCTGTGCTTTTGATTGTAATTACTTTACACAATCATTTACATTTATGTTTGATGTCATTTTGTGTTTTGTGTTGCAGGTCTGAAAAGTCATGAGAAAGTTTCTACTGGCACTCCTCTTTGGTGCTGTCATTTTACATTTCTTGCTGCACTACATTGTTCAAATGTCAAAAAGCAACTGGTAAGTCTTACTAATTGAAGGTTTCAGTTTTATTATGATTGTGTTGTCAGTGATGTCTGCTTTGTTACCTTTTGGTACGGTGTCGTTTTTTTCATGTAGGATGCTTACACCTTAGTGTGTAAGAAAATATTTCTTCCTCGCTGTGTTATGATAACCTGTGTATGTCAGCAGTCATACACCCAATTAAAGTAATACAGGGAAAATAGCTATAGATGCATTGCGCCAATGAAATGATAAGTCTCTGCTGGCCAATCCACTTTCTTTGAAGGAAAATAGCAGCTCAAAGTAAAAGGTCTGCTTGCCATAACCGTGAAGCCGTTGTATGCGCAACCACACAATCCCCAACCACGCATGCCTGAACAACGCGGTCTTAACCGCGTCTTAACCATGCATGCCTTTACCACGCATACCTTTACAACGAATTTAGTTGTAATGGCATAATTGGTAAAGGCATGTGTAGTTAAGGTTCTGCCCTAGCCCCCTCTCGGAGTCTTAAAGCCTTACCACCTGCCCTGAGTACGACCCCCGACCCCAGCCCTAAAACCACCCCATCCGCCCTGGCTACTAAAAGTGGACCCCAGCCCTAGAAATGAACCCCACCCCAGCCCCAAAAATTCCCCTGAGCCCTAAAACCCAGCCCCCCAGCCTTGAAATCGACCCGACCCCCCTGCCCTGAGCCCGAAAACCTTGACCCCAGACCTAAAAACACCCCAGTCCCCCGTCCTGAGCCCTAAAACTGTCCCCTAGCTGTAAAAAGTACCCTTTCCCTCGTCCTGAAGCCATAAAACACAGCCCTGCACACTACCCCACCCTATAAAGTACCCTGATCACCCGCCCTGAGCACTAAAACCCTTAAAAGTTCCCCGACCCCAAAACACCCAAGTAAAAAAATCGTATTCACCAAGTCGTTCCTCGTCCGGGCAGGATGTCGCCTCCGTCCATTCGCTCTGAGTCTAGAATGCCAACTACCACTAATGTCTAAACCACTCATATGCGCGGTAAAGGCATATGCATGGTTAGACATGCGTGGTTCCACCTGCGTTGTTTAGCCACGCGTAGTTTAGGCTGCGTGGTTAAGGCTGTTTCCCCCCTGAAGCTTGTGATGAGACAGTGCTCCCCTCCAGAAGGGAGATTCACAGCTTTCCCTGCGACTGATGCTGAACTATTCTCTGGGGACTCATTAAAATGTCATACTACGCTGTCTCAATACTCCGATGCCATTAATGAACATTCTGGAGTGTATTATTAGAATACTAAACAATTACTCGTGTATGCAGATCCGCTTGTGACTTCAGACCCATAACTAAGGCGTTGGGCTTTAATCTCATAATAGCTCTCTAGTGAACGCCACAATGTTGCAAATTTCTGAGTCACGGATGCTCACCATCTTTTTTTGCTACCTCACCATTTTATTGCCACAGAAGCGTCCGGTAACTGCAATCACTCCTAGTGGTCCGATTCCTGTGGTGCTTGGAGCCTTTGCCAAAATGTGCAGTAAATTTAATGCGAGTTGGAGAATATTATAGAGAAAACACACCTGATGATTCCAAAACCCCTGCCGTATAACCTCCAGTGCTTCAAACACTTATCCTAGACTTCTCCTTTTAGTAATGTCCCTGACGGCGTGATTGTGGTAACATGGCCAAACGCCCACTTTCCAACTGTTGGAGGAAATCGACCCTTAAGAAGTACTCTGTTCCATGCCTTGGTACTGATTATGGAGCACTGGACTAACTATGTAAGGCGACCGTGCATAATTTGTAAAATAAAATAAAAAACCTGTTGATAAATAAGTTGTTCTTAGGAGCCTGCCACCACCACTGCCCAATGACAGGATTCCCACGTACTATCGCAGACTAGTTTTGATTCCACCTCTTGCTTCTTTCTTTTAGCATGTTACACTTCTCCATGTCCCTACTTTCTCCCTTTTTCACAATTTTCCACTCTCTATTCTTCATATCTTACTTTTCTTACTTTCTCTCTTGTTCTGAGGGTCAGAGTTTGAGATTGAAAAATAAGCCTGGATCCCCAAAAGCATATGTGGTTGTCCACCAGCGGCAACCACTGGCACAAAATAATAACTTGTGAGAGCAACTTGCACATAATGCAGCTGCTTGACAATGTTGAACCCATAAACAACAAGGGGTGTGGTAGTGTTGAAGAAACCTTGAAACTCCACACTCGGTTATTAATTAGAATACATTAACATAATTGCCACTTTATGGAACCAGATAATGGATTAGTTCGATAATAAAAATCAAATGCATAATTATGATGATTTAATATATGGGAATAATTTTATAAAAGGTTCCATATGGTCATGCCAGTTGTATGAGCTATTGTGCAGTTCAGAATACAATATGGAACAAAATGTAATTTTGTTGCTAACATTCCATTTGAATATTCAGCAGGAATAGTGATTAATTTAGTGCCTTTACCACAGGTGTCTGCACAGTTTTTCAAACAAGCACAATAACTGTATGTAGACATTTGTCGGAGGACTTTTAGGGTACAGATGTCTACCGAACACAGGCTCCAATGTGCCATCAGAACTATCACGAGAAAGGCATGTATCGTAGAAAATGAAAGTATGAAAGTTACGGCGAAAGAGATGGTTCTGCTTTAAATCTTTCCCAGGGAACTGCACCAGGAGTGCAAAGAAAAGGTGGTATTTGATTTCAAGGATGGCAGCCTCAAATTAGAATATCGGGTTTAGATAACAACGAAGTAAAAAAAAAGTGTTAAGTAGTTCACAGGTTACCCAAAACTGCTGTTCAGATTATCACGATTAAAAAACAAATTATCTCGCCTACAAGATCTTTAGATCTGCAGCTCTGAAACAACCTCTTGAAACATCCACACATTACATGTTTACCTGATACTTCTGTTAGAATACTCATTAACCGTAGGGAAGATGAGGAGAAGAAAAGATATGTTTTTGCGTCTGAGAACTGGCAACTATTTGAAGAAGTGCTACGTAAAAATAACACCACTAAAATATGCACTTTAAATAAAAAGACTATCAATCCCTGCAAATAAGGACAATAAGACTACCCTAACCTAATTGACAAAATACATCAAAAAATGGTCTTGGCTGGTGTAAGGATCATTACATCTCATGTCATATGCCAAAATATTGCATCCACTAAAAAGTCAAGGTAAGTAGACGCAGAGTTAAAAATAGTAAATATCTGCTTACCTGAGGATGCAGCGTTAAGCAATGTAGTGAAAGCGATATTTTTGCATGTCAACATTTATGACCTCGTCATAGTAACATACAGCTGTCTTGAAAATTGAGAAGTATTTTAAATGAATCGGTGAGTAATTCCTCATACCTACTTCTACATGCCCTCATAAATACTACGTCACCTATGCCCCCCTTCCCAAGACTCTCCTGCCAACCTCCTTCTTTGCTGATTTACTCCTTCCTTTCCCAAGTGTCCCCCTCCCCTCTCTTTTGTTGGATAGACCTAAAAAATCTGTCAAATGGCCTGGGGAACAAAATCAAACGCACAATGGTGGCATGCCCCAGATGTAGCGTTGTTGCAGGAGACACAACGGAAAGGGAATGGCTACAAGGCCCTAGACTGTTTTGGGTACAAACTAGTGGCCCACTCGGGTTACTCGACTGATGCTCGAGGGGGGGAATCCTGCTGCGCAACACACTGCCTCTCACCATAGACAAAATGTAGTGGGATGACGCTGGCTGTTTCGTGGTGGTGGTGGGTAGATGGGAGGGACGCCCGCTCGCGCTCCTCTCGTTCTATGTGCCACAGAGACTGCACTCCATTATCCTTCCGAAAATTAGTGCACTCTTGGTGGGCTTTCCGGCATGCACCCTTTTAGTGGGAGGAGGCGCCAACGCTGCGACAGATCCTAGACTAGACCGTTCCCATGCATAGATGAGCCAGGGGAGGGAACAGATCTTCTCGGGCTTCCTGACGTCTATGGGTTTGATAGACCTCTGGAAGGCACCCAACCCCCAGGAGTGGCAATATACATACTTTTCAGCACGGCATGGTTCCTTCTCCAGAATTGATTACCTACTCACACAGCACGACAGAGTGGGAGGCTTCACGGAATTGACACACATGTCAAGGGGCATATCGGATCATTTCCCGGTGAGTGCCACTCTCCGGGGACCGACCATTAACAGATCAGCATACCCGAAAATGGATCCCTGGCATCTAAAAGACCCAGTTCTACGAGACAAGCTTGACGAGGGGGACTGAGCTGTACTTCACAGAAAACGTTGGTTCCGTTAATTCACATCAGTTTATCTGGGAGGCCTTTAAAACTGTGCTGATGGGCCAAGCTCAGGCGCTGATAGGGGTAAGAAGGAGGAGGAAGCTCTAAAAATACAGGCGTTAGAACAAGAGTCCAGGGGTTAGGAAAGGAGGTATCTGCAAGAGGGAACGCAGACCAGCATCATAAAAAAACCCTACGCCAGCAAGAACAGCATTCCTTGGCCGAGAGCGAGGCGCAGGCGTACAATCTGGCAACACAGCATTGTTTGTATGACGTGGGTGACAAGGCCTCCAAGTTGTTAGCCTGGCTTGAAAAACGGGATAGGGATAGATTCTGGGTGGTTAACGTAAGGGACAAAGCGGGAGTCCTTCAGACGTCTAGTGCAGACATTGCGGAGACCTTCGCAGCTTACTATGAAAGCCTATATTCGCCGGTTAGCAAATGCTCTGTAAGCGATAATGAGGAGCTGCTTCGAGACTTCTCACTGCCGACCCTGTCGGCCAATGAAAGTCAGGCCCTTGAGGCAGATCTCGCAGAAGAAGAGCTATCCACCGCCCTTAGGTCACTGAGATCAGGCAAGGCAGTTGGTCCCTTATGGACCACAGGTCGAGCTTTACAAAAGCCTGGCCTCAAAAATAACATTACCACTTAAAAACATGCTAGAGGAGGCTAGGGGAGAAGGCCAATTACCAACAGACCAACGCATGGCCACAATTGTAGTCGTACACAAACCGGGGAAACCCCCAGATTTATGCAGCTCCTATAGGCCAATCTCACTGCTAAATATGGAGGCAAAGGTGCTAGCGAAGGCATTAGCTAATAGACTAATGACAGTCATTTCCACCATCATTCATTTAGCTCAATCGGGCTTCATGCCCCACAGAAGTACTCGTTATAACATGCCACGACTCTACGGCGTCCTACACCTGACACAAAATCGCTTGCCCCAGCAGACTTCTCTGATGGCACTGGATGCCGCGATGGCCTTTGATAGTATTGAGTGGCCTTTCTTGTTTGCCGTACTATTGAGGTTGGGCTTCAGCCCTGTGTTCTGTGAATGGGTGAAACTACTCTATTGGGGCCCGCTGGCCCGAGTGCGGGTCAATGGCGCACTATCTAGACCATTCCAGCTGCAGAGAGGCACTAGACAGGGTTGCCCCTTGTCACCATTGTTGTTCGCACTGGCAATGGAGCCGCTGGCGCACTGGATCAGGACAGACCCGATGATCCAAGGCATTGCGGCACCAGGGCGATGGGAGGAGCGCATCTCCCTGTATGCAGACGACATAGTTCTTTAATTCTCAAGGCCATGCTACTCAATAGCAAGAGTCCTTCATATTTTTGAGTTGTTTGGGAGCTACTCGGGTTACACTATCAACTGGACCAAGTCGGTGGTGTTCCCGCTCTCGGGGCCCCCACCGAGACTGCCGGCACGATGCGAGGCCCAAATCATGGTAGGCTGTTTTAAATCCACACACACTCTCACCTCAGGCTGGGCTGAGGATGGGAACTAGAGGCACGGGGCCAAAGGGCAAGCCAGCCTCCAATCTCATATGTAAACACAATAAGGCTGCCCCTCACATGGGTTCCAACAGTTTCCTACAGAATTATACTGAGATGCAACACCTATGGGGGCATCTCATAAAAAGTTTCGGACTGGCCTCACACACCGCCCGGTGTCATGCTTCATCATAGGCTGTCCTCGCCCTCTACAAACTACGTTTGATAAAGGGCGGGCATACACCTGGAGACAGGGATGCACTTCTACAACTAAGTGATGACCATGTGAAAGTGAAAGGTGATTTAAAAACCATCACACCTGTCACTCAACTATGTTTAATTCAGGGAACAGATGTCTGGCATTAAAATAGGTGTACGGTGATCCGGGACATTATCTCCCTTCACCGTATTAAGTGCGGTCAACATGTTTCTGCGTTAATGTCCCCGTAGGGTACGTCGCATTCGTCAGGACCAAAGGGTTTAGCCTTTTCGCATCTAAAGCGAAAAGGTGCTGGTAATCAGGGGACAGGAATAAAAATTACACCGCCCGTATGGTGTAGTACCACTGTGAAAGATTCTGTAGAAAACAAAGGAAACAAAGAAAAAGAGAAAAACAAACAAACCAGACGTGTAAGTATGTTTATAAATAGACAATAATTGTCATCCAAACCGGGTCACACCTATAGCGCGCGTGGTATGGTCTGTATGAGACACGTGGCACACGTACGTGTCATCAAATGGTCAAAAAAATCCATTCCTTACCCTAAATTACCATCCTCTATACTCCATGGGAGGGCGAGGGTGGGAGAGCCTACTTGTGACTTTCTGAAAGGAAGAAATGCTAATTCAGAAAGTGGTAAAAGTCTCATTATGTATCCACCAGTTCAAAACACAAGTTAAACCACAAACAGCTAACATACATAACACTTTGATCACCAAAATGGTTGTCCAGTTAAAGTGATTGGCACCCAATCTCTCAAAAAGAAAAAGAAAACTGGAATCAAGTTCTCATTCTCACCACCACTCAGGACACTCATACGCTTACTGTCTGACTTCAGCGCTCCCATCGGTTCTCTCTACAGGCGTCCACTCGGTCTCCCCGTCGGTGGAGACTGATGTTCCTTTGGTGGTTTTTATATCCTCTAGATAATTGGTAAATTGTACGATCTAATTGAACAAAGCCTGGGGCGCTAAGAGCGCTTCCTGTGTCCCCATACGGGCGGGGCTAGACACCTGACACGGGGCGTGTATGGTAATGTGCGTTCCTATTGGGTAAGAGAGGGTCAACAGCAAAGACCCCCACCTTAGGTTTACTTATAACATTGAGGTGAACCATGCAGTGTTCCTTGATCTAGATATAACCTTAACAACGGAAGGAATTTCCACCAAAGTACACATAAAGCCGACAGATAAGAACAGTCTTCTTCTCTATGAAAGCTACCACCCGAGGGCTCTCCGTGATAATCTGCCAGTCGGACAATTTCTCAGAGTACGTAGGAATTTTTTGACCATTTGATGACACGTACGTGTGCCACGTGTCTCATACAGACCATACCACGCGCGCTATAGGTGTGACCCGGTTTGGATGACAATTATTGTCTATTTATAAACATACTTACACGTCTGGTTTGTTTGTTTTTCTCTTTTTCTTTGTTTCCTTTGTTTTCTACAGAATCTTTCACAGTGGTACTACACCATACGGGCGGTGTAATTTTTATTCCTGTCCCATGATTAGCAGCACCTTTTCGCTTTAGATGCGAAAAGGCTAAACCCTTTGGTCCTGACGAATGCGACGTACCCTACGGGGACATTAACGCAGAAACATGTTGACCGCACTTAATACGGTGAAGGGAAGATAATGTCCCGGATCACCGTACACCTATTTTAATGCCAGACATCTGTTCCCTGAATTAAACATAGTTGAGTGACAGGTGTGATGGTTTTTAAATCACCTTTCACTTTCACATGGTCATCACTTAGTTGTAGAAGTGCATCCCTGTCTCCAGGTGTATGCCCGCCCTTTATCAAACGTAGTTTTTAGAGGGCGAGGACAGCCTATGATGAAGCATGACACCGGGCGGTGTGTGCGGCCAGTCCGAAACTTTTTATGAGATGCAACCATAGGTGTTGCATCTCAGTATAATTCTGTAGGAAACTGTTGGAACCCATGTGAGGGGCAGCCTTATTGTGTTTACAGACTGTTTTAAATACCTGGGCATTTATATAACCAAAGACCATCAGTCATTTCTCCAGAGAAACCTCACCCCTCAACTAGATAAGATTCATACTGATATACTACATTGGCACACCTTGCCACTGTCACTAATGGGCAGAGCCGCCCTATACAAGATGATGGCCCTGCCATGCTTCCTATACATCCTGCAAAACACCCCTTACCTGGTACCACCCACCTTCTTTAAACGTGTGGCGGAAGAACCCGTACTTTACTGAGGCAGGGAGGCGCGCCTAGGATAGCCCTACACAAATTGCAGAGAGGGGTGTACGAGGGTGGCCTTGCCATCCCGGATGTTAGGCTGTACTACTGGGCATTGCAGCTTTTTGTTATTAATGAATGGGTCTATGCTGACAGGGGCGAGCTGGCATACAGGGTAGATCGTGAAGCCATGCCGAATGTAAACTACTCCTTTACGCCCGCAGGCTGCGCCTGGAGTGGCCAGCACACACGACAGCCGTTGTGTCATGTTGGTTAGAGACGACCAAGTTCTTGGGGTGGCAGGAGAGGCTGACGGGCATGACACCCTTGTGGCTGGGAGACCGGCTGCGAGAGGTGGCCATATCATCAGGTTTTAGGGACTGGCGCTTAGTGGGAATTGAGCACCTCGGAGATGTGTGGAGAGACGGTGCGCCTCTCCCCTTCGAGGCTCTGCAGCAGGAGTATAGCCTCGCTCCGACCCAGAGATTTCCCTACTTGAAACTCTCACATGCCTTGCAGCGATATATACAACGAGATACGGCCATCCCTGACCACTCCCCATTAGAGGACAGGCTGCTAGTTGACCCCATCCCAGACAAAGTAACGTCGGTGATATATCGAAAACTCATTAACAACGCTCCGGATCCCTTGGTTTACCTCTGCAACGCCTGGGTAGACGACCTGAGCAACATAGAGGACGATGACTGGGCTGAGGCCCTCCAGGGTCCCAGAGAAATTGGAATCTGCTCACGACTCAGACTGGTACAACTCAAGATACTCCACCGCTCATACTACTTATGGACGCTCCTCCATAAATGGGGAAGGACGCCATCCGCGCTATGCGCCAGGGGATGCCAGCAGGAGGGTTCCTTTCTCCATATTCTATGGGAGTGCCCCAAGATCAGTTCATTCTGGCAAAAAGTCACAACTGTAATGTCAAGGGTGGTGGGAACGGAGGTCCTGATGGACGCCAGGTGGCTCCTTCTGATGATCCAGGGTGAGGGAGACTGGCCGCGACACACTAAACTTTGGTTGACATTGGCGGCCGGGGTTGCTAAACGAAATAATGCCAGGTGCTGGGGAGCGCCCCTTCCCCAGTCAGCAGCAGACGGGGAAAAGGACTTAGATTGTTGCCAGCGGGCAGTGGAAGTGGTATACAAAAGTAGCGGGAGTGTGAAAAAATGTGAAAAAATCTGGTCTTCATGGATTAGATACAGAAACGAATAAAGAGCTCTGGGGCCTGAGATGTGGGTTCATCTCCTCTGCGGAATAAAGCAACATACCCGCCATGCACTGCCCCCGGATCTTAGACGGAACTGTTACCTCAACGCCATGCTTATTTCTGTGATGGTTAAATCTGTCTCACCTCCCCATCTATGTTCCACCTTCAGTGCTCTTGCATTGTACTGTTCACGTGCATGTATGCTCCACAATGTACTGTCTTTTGAGCTGGTTCAATAAAAAGATTTAGAAAATAAAATAAAACCTGTCAAATACCTGCATGCTCTTCTGGCTAGCTAAAACCTCGTACTGCTGCCCCTTTCTCTTTCAGCTACTCACTCAGGGCACTGGAAATCTGTTTTACACGATTGCTCTTAGTCTTTTAAAACCAAGAACTTTTTCACTTAACTATTTGCAACAACTACTGCAGTTCCCTCAAACTGTTCTAACTACTGATTTGGCAGATAACTCTTACTTTGAAGCTGTTTTCTAGTGATACACCTGTGTTTTTAACTAGCCGTTCCTGAGATTGGCAGATTTGTGTTGCCTACCCAAGGAATTTCGATTTATTGTACTTTTACCTATGTGAAAGGGTGTCTGTGTAAATAGGTAGTTTTTTTGTTTTTGTCCTCATTGTGCAATAAACAGGTAAGAAGATAGTCGGTTCCCTCTTTCGAAAAGTTTACCAATCAACTCTCAAAATTAGAGTAGAGGCGGGTACACACCTTCTCGTAAGGGCCCATCCTTCTTGTTCCCAGTCCAGTGGGAGGTTCTGCTTATGGGAAATCCATAACAAATCCCCTGGATCATGCCTTATTGCCATGGTAAATAATCATTGGACTTCCCACCCTCCTCAGAACTTCCCCTTAGTTTAGTAATTTATTAATTCTATTCCAGTTCCATATATCCCAGAAGCCAGTTCTTTTACTTTGCCCTCTACTACAATCCAGCTTATTGATCCTCTGCACTGCTAACAACCATTCATGCAGCTTTGGGGGGCTATCGTGTATCCATTTTATTCATATCTGCTGCGTGGCAAGCAGAACTAATACAAATAGTAATATTTTTTTATCTGTTGTTCAAGTGTGGTAACCTAGCATCCTCAGTAGATTCTCTAGTGACCCCAAAGATAATTAATTTTGCGCTTACCTCAATGTCATGGCCCATCATGTCATTTAGGACCTTACCCACATTGGACCAGAACCGCTAGAGTTAGGGACACTGCCAAAACATGTGGATGTCATTTGCTCTCTCTTCTCCACATTTTGGACAGACCTTCACCTCCAGACTATTCATCTTCGTTAGCTTTTTCAGAGTCCAGTATGCTCTCTGTAGTGTGAAGAGATGATGTTTTTTGAGCGGTGCAGATATTGTTGTATACCATAATGTAGCCATAGATACTTGCCATAGACGTCGGCAGGTCTCTTCCCCCAAAGCTCCGTAGGTAATGTGAAGTCTTCCTCTCCAGCTTGAGTCATGGACCAGGACCACTTGGACACTTCTTTCTTCAGTGGTCCTCTTTGTAGTTCCTCCTCTAATTTGCTGCTGTTAACCCCTTCTTTCCTCAAGTCCTTTACCCAACTTGTCAATTGATAGTATTTAAACTTTGACAGGTTACCTCCAACGCTTACTGACTGGGATTCCCGGCCTATTATTGCTCCTTTTTCTACCAACTGTCCCCACTTCCCTATCCCTGCCTCTTTCAGAGGAGTGAATAGTTGATCTTTAAGGCATGTTGGAGTTCCTGGGGATTCCCTAATTGGGGCGTAGGTGCTATAATATGGAATTCTTAATGATCTTCTAATTTGATACCACAATTTACAAGCTGATGATAGCGTCTTTGGCCTGATTTTTTTAAAGTATTTAGGGTGCCCAAATTTATAAAGAAAGAAGCTTTCTTCTATCGCTGCCTGCAGGTGTAATGGATAAGCAGAGTGTTCCTTAAGTAGTGATCTAACATTTTTAAATTGGAATGCCCGACTATATAGTAGGAGATCCGTTCTTGCAATTCCTCCATGTTCTTTTCTCCTTCTCAACTTTTTCCATGCTGTTCTTACCCCCCCCCCCTGGCCGCCCAGATAAAACTATTCAGTTCCCCCTGTAGCTTTTCAATCCAGTCCGATTTAAATTCTAGCGGTATGGTGTTAAAGATGTAGGTGAATTTGGTAAGTATTGACCTCTTTATCGCATTGGATCGCCCCATAAAAGATAGTGGTAGACCAGCCCACACTTTTAACAGCTCTCTCATCTCCACCATCTTTGTATTAAAATTTACTTGAGCTAATTTGTCTGTTTATCATCACCAGTACCCCTAGATATCTTATCCTGTCCTTTGACTGGGGATTGTGAGTTGGGGAGTTCCACTCCATAATTTCTATTTTTTGGTGATTCATTTGATATTCTGAAACTTCCCCAAATCTTTCCAAAATGTCTCTAATCTTTGGTAGTGATGTCGCTAATTCGCTTGTGAAGATCATTAGTTCAACAGCATATAATGCCACTTTTTTTCTGCCACCCTTGGAACTGAAAGTGGATAATCTCTTGACAGGCTCAGATTACATTAGCTAAAGGTTCTATATATAAATTAAAAAGCAACGGTGAGATTGGACATCCCTGCCGCGTACGTCTTTTAATGCTCATCTCCTTTAAGTTTCCGTTTATCAAAATCTCTGCCATGGGGCTTTTATACATACAGCTCACCGCCTTTGAGAATCTTTCTCCTAACCCATAGTAGTTGATAACTTTATGCAGAAAAAGCCAGTTGACTCGATCGAAAGCTTTAGCTGCGTCAAAGGTAAGTACTGAGAGGGTAATTTTTCCTTGCGTGGCTAAGTCTATTGCTCCAATGAGTTCATGGGTCAAATCATGCGGCTGTCTTCCTCTTAGAAACCCTTTCTGGTCCCTATGTACCAGAAAGCTTATCACCTTACCCAGTCATCTGGCCAGTATCTCAGTATATAATTATAGTCACTATTTAATAGGGATATAGGCCTGTACGATTCGCAGCCTTTAGGGTCCTTCCCTGGGTTCAATAATATACTAATAGTAGCCTCATTCCATGATTTTGGTAAAACCTGTCCCTCTGAGAATTTTTTTTCCAACCCATTAGCTAATATAGGGGCCAGAACTTCCTTTAGGGCCATATACAACTCATTTGGGAGCGCGTCTGGACCCGCTGCCTTCCCTTTCTTTAACTTCCTTATCGCCTCCAACACTTCTTCTGCGGTTATCTCAGAATTAAGAACCTCTCTATGTTCATCTTGTAGCATTGGGATTTCTGATTTCTTTAAGTAGCAACGAATTTGTTCTTATGATACCTGTACCTCTTCTGTAAATAAATTTTGGAAGAAATTGGTAAAAGCTCCCTCAATCTCCCGGTCCTCCATGGTAACATTGGAATACCTCCCTTCGAATAGCTAAGATCTTGTTTCTATTTTGTTCAGTCTTCAACTTCCAGGCTAAGAGTTTCCCACTACTTTCTCCATATACATAGTGCGATAGCATACTAGCTTCTCATTTATTTCTAATTCTGACCTCTAAGATGTTTAGTAGATCATTATTCTTCTCTTTTATATCTTAATCTATTTTCTCTTGTTTTGGTCTGGAATCTTCACCCTCCAGTATCCTATATAACTCCTGAATTTTAGCCTCTAGCTGGCTAATTCTGTTCCTGGTGTTCCTATTCTTAGAGATGTCCAAGCTAGACAAAATCCCCTTAATTACTGCCTTATATGCGTCCCAGATTATCTGGGTGGGGGCAGCATTTTCATTTATTGAGAAGTATTCCTCTGTCTCTAGTCTGTTTGTCCACAATTTGTTGTTCTAAAAGGAGGGTACGGTCTAACGTCCATCTAGGGATTCCCTGCAGATTCCCTACTTGTAACGTCATACAGACCATTGAGCGATCATACAAATGGACTGGTATGTGTTCCACTTTTTAAACGTTTTTGCTTAGACCTTTCTCCACTAGGAAAAAGTCTATTCTGGAAGCATGGCCATATTTTTTATTCCTATAAGTAAACCTATTCCCCTTGTCCCCTTTGCTTTTCCAAACATCCACCAACCCCAGGTCCACTTTATATCTTTTCAACCACGTCCTCATTTAGGTACATTGGAAACTTTGCTAGGGGAAAACCTGTCTTCTTTAAGATCCATTAGCAAGTTGAAATCCCCACCTACAATTATGGGGACCGTGGTATCTAATAACTGATTGTATAGGGCCTGAAGCGGTTTAGGGTCGTCTAGGTTTGGGCCATAAAATCCTGCCAGGGCATACATTTCACCACACATCTTCACCTTAACTATCACCTATCTTCCCTTCAGGTCAGTAATGACCTCCACAATTAATGCCTTTACTGTTTTTTTTTAAAAATAAAAAACCCACACCTTTAATACAGCATGACTGGTTGGTGCAAACATAACTGCCCACCCATTTTGGTTTTTTCATGATCTCCTTCCATTCTACCCTCAGTAAGTGTGTTTCTTGGAGGATTATAATCTCGCTATTCACTAATTTGATATATTCCATTTTTTTTTGCCTTCTATTTTTGACCCTTAAGCTGTTTACGGTCCACGTCATTATGTTAAGCGTCGTGTGGTTAGCCATGCTCCCTATCCCTAATGAGTACACCGATTGTTATCTTGCATTAGACCTAGGGACCCCGTTCTGCCTGAAGAATTGCACAGAGGACATACATTTTTTTTCTTTTATCCCATATGCTCCCACACCTAGTGAAGTCACAATCATTAAATTCATTGTGACCTGTCTCCCTCCCAACCTCAACCCCAAATCCCCGCCCTCCCTCCCCCCCCCCCGGGAAACCCTCCCATTCTTCTTTGGGCAAAACATGAATTGCCCTTTTCGAGAACCCTTCTCTCTAGGCATCCTTATTTACAAGCTATATTCCCCCCCCGTTTCCTTGTCTACTTCTGCTGGGCTTTCATTTGGATTATGAGCTTCCCCACTTCCTTGGGCTCTCTTATATTATTCATTTGATTCCTCCACATAATTTTCAGAGAAGCGGGGAAACGCATCTGAGTTGCGGTTCTGTATGTATTGACCCAGCTCCCACTGCCTTTCCTGCGTAGCTCTTGATATATCTGAGCAAATACGAATTGTACAGTCCCCTCCAGAAAAGGTGCCAGCATTCAGAGCCTCAACCAGGATTTTTTCCTTCAAGATATAGGATTTGAAGTTGACTAGAATTGTCCTCGCAGTTTTCCTCATTTTTCCTTTTTTAAAAGGATTTTGATGTACTCTGTGAATGTGTTCTTCTAGAGCTGACGGTTCTAATCCAGGGATGAAGTCTTTCAGGAGCTTGATCAAAAAACCCTTAATGTCTTCTCTTTTCATTCCCTCCGGAACGTTCAGAATCCTGAGATTTATTACTTCTTGCATTGTTTTCTTGTGTCTTGATCTTATCCCTCAATTCTTTCTCGCTGTTTTTAAGCTCTGTATTTCACCCTGATTGGCTTCTACTTCTTTCCCAAGTTTGTCCAGGGAGGTTTCTACCTCCAGTACTCTACCCATGAGGGTATTTACCTTTGCTTCAAGGGCCTCACATGTCTCCTGTATTTTTTCTTGATTCCTCTCTGATTTGGCAAAATTTACTCATCTCGGCGATTAAGGTTTCCATCAGTTTCCCTATTTCTGGTTCCTCTGTTTGTTTTTGTGCCTGCAGCAGTGGTTGTTGGGCTGCGTCATTCAAATATCTGAGGGGTTACCGCTTGTAGAGGTAGTTCTTCCTCCGGTCCTTCCAGGGCCAGAATTTGAAATCTTTTACGAACAGTGAGCTCTTCTCCTGTTGGTCCTTCGTCATTCGTCTGCATGTCTGCGCCTACCTTGGACCTAGCTTTAAAGTCTACCTGTAACTCTCTGGTTACTGTACTTATGTAGTCTTGCTTAGCTTGTACTTTAAAAAAGGAACGCAGGGAAGGTGTAATTTTTATTTTTGTTCCCGCTTGTTTGCCTCGTACTGCCAGAGATGGTATTGGGGGTAAGGTAGATGTGTCCCGGGTCTGGCCAGTCCCTTGGCTCCCCACTTGTGTGTTTACTACAGGTACTATAATGGGGCTTTTTCTCGTGTTATCTGAGATAGTGTTACTAACCGTGAATTTCCTTTTCTTAAGCAATAGCTAATTCCCCGCTTCCCAGTGGAATCTTTATCAGTCTCCACTGTGGGTGTATATCGTTTCCGTTTTCTCTCTTTAATATTGTTGGGGGTGCTAGATGTAGCAGAGGAGACCTGTAGGATATTTCTGACCCCTCCCCGGTCACTTACCGGTGTCATACGTGTGGTGAAGGACTCATGTGTCGCCTACGGAGGCAAACGCGGAAATCCTGGAATCCATCCCGCGGCTCCCATGACCTCCTGGAGGGCCTCGAAAGGAGACCCGAGCCGCCGCCCGTCGACTCCAATGCAGCCCTGAGACTGACTCTGTCCACACGCTTGATGCCACGTCGGAAGGCTTCCTCTGCTCCTGTAGCGCGGATCCGCCCTCTCCCAACCCTGCATGTGGAAAACACCAGCAAACTCTCAATCTGGGCAGACTGGTAAGTTCCCCTATCCTAAATTAAGTCGATCAAACATTTGGCCATTTCTCTTAGGGGGTATGTGCACCTATTCCTGCGTTCCACCTAGAGGTCTCGGTTGCTCCCTACCGAGCTTCCTAGCTGCCGCCATGTTTCCCTCCTAGCCTTAAATAGGTAAGTTTGTATGCATGCGTAAGAGTACAATATTTGTGTGCTTGTGAATGCGGTAAGTGGGTTGAGGTTTTGTGGCTGTCATATTTTCTTAAACTATAACTTCCCATTATTATTCATGTTTCTGAAGGCTACTTGCTTTATAGATCAGATGGGTGTACACCATTCTTCATTACTGTACCACACCTTTGTGTTGTATTCTCATATTAGGGGCAACCACAGATGGGTAAGCAATGCAGAGGATTCGAATTATGTTGAAGAAGGGCACTCTAATAAAGTAGATTCCTAGTTAAGTATGGGGTTAGTAAAAATTAAGTGCACTAATCAGCACCTCAAAGCCCTCTCTATCGTGACTGTACATGGTTGCAAATGTGCCAGAGGAATCCATAGGAAGGTCAGCCTTGAAATACACCAATATACTGTTACATTTAATGAGACGTTTGCAGTGGGTTGAAATGTGGAACCATGATATTAATGCAGATGCTTATGTGGATACTGGTGCAGGCCTCATCTGAAAAGCTTTATGATGTGACACCTTTCCATCCAGTTCGTAATTCACCAGTAAACTTTAATGGGTCCATCAGGTAACTGCCGTGAAAGTGCCAAGAAGAGGCGCCGCCTAGGTTTATGCCTATATTGCTGATGTAGCAGTCAATTTCATTTATTTCTGACTTTTCATTTATAACATCAATGTAGTGCATTATATACGTTCTTTTCCAATATCAAAATAGAATAAAGCTCAGATGCATAAAATATCTAGTGCGCTGTAAGACAATTTTTTAAAACTCTACTTAAAAACATTCCAGCTAAAAAAAATTATACAGCCTTAGTATGTTCCTGAGCTCTCAATTATTCCATGTCTTTGCACGAGTGGCTCGTCTAGGCTTTTTTTTGTGTCTTGGAAATTGCAGCTATGATGTTATTGCGGGATAAATGTAACTACAAGTTCCAGAATGCAAAGCAAAGACTTGGAGAGGATGCAATACACATACACGAGCTAGGGAAATTTGCGAGCTCTAATGTTCACCAAAAGTATGTAAAACAAAGCAATGTAGGTACGGTTATACAGACACTTGGACCTGCTGCAAGATCATTCCAAAGTGGCATGGCCACTGGTCTATTACATTTACAATATAACCTGCGTTTCTTGAGCTTTGCGTATTTTAGTGTTTACTCGAGATAACCCCCTCCAGCCTCCCAAGGTGGGATCTGAACTATTTGAGTGCATCCACCAGAGGAGAAATAAATATAGAAAAGCTCAATGGACAAGTACTAGAACTAAAGCTGCTGCATTTGAATTGAAGCTAAATTAAAACAATAAACGGACCATTTGGAAACACAACACCCTTTGCCTACAAGAACCAGCCATAACTCTAGCAGGCTTTCAATCTCAGACATGAACGCCACTGTTTTATTTGAGACACCTGTTAGCTACTGTCTCTGTTTGAACAAAAATGAACTAAACTGGGTGCATGCCAAAGCATAGGCACAAAACCTCAGTACAGCGGAATCTGCCTACTTCATTGGCACCAACCGTAGACCGTATGTGGACCACTGCAATTTGATGGAAAAGCGTCTTAGCCTGCTTGAGCAGACTGTGAAAAACTTGAGTTAACATCAGGATATGATCTCTAGGTTCTTGTTGCACAACCCTAAAACACATCTGTCCTCCCACTGGCCAAACTGTCTCCCAGGAGAATCTAGTTTAAATTAAAATAAATGGGTTAGGACAGAGCAACGATAACAAAGAAGCGGTTTGCCTCAGATAAGGTTCCTTAATAATCGTTAAGTAGCTTTTCGGGTGGAGTTTTAAACACCACTCCAACCACCAACAACCCCTGAATCTGCAGGAGAGTTAGTCATTTTGTAATGCCTTTTTTAAAATTTTAATAAGTATGCTTAACAAGAGTGGCAGTTGCATTCCAAAAGTATCTTTGCCCTAGACTCTGCAATTTGGATTTTTCGCAGCTAAACTAGGGTATTTTTTCACTTGCTCCAGGCCTAACATCCCGCTCAAGACTCATCCAGAAAAGAGCCCTCCAGGGGTAATCCAGACACGGACCCAGAACAGGATTGAGGCTAAAGCAATAAAGTCTCTCGCTGGGGCAAGTCCCAGTTTAAGGTAAGGCAGTTTATTACATCTGGCCCATGGGGCATTTAGTGATTTATTCTCCTTCATCCTGGATGGCAAAGCCATAGGTTTCTGCTTCTCGTTTAGCTACATCCCTTCCTCTCTGTAATATGCTACAGAAAGGGATGCCCTGTGCTTATTGTGATGAGGGAAAAGCAGATTACTTCGGCCATTGCAGTTGATAGTGTGAAGTGCACACCCATACAACTGCTGGAGCACGGGGTTCCGCTCGTTACATACTCATCACCAAGAACCCCACATACACAGGTCGATGGATCTTGGTCAGCTGAGACGCAAAATTTAAATCTCAACATAAATCATTATCAGTTATCATTACTTTAGTGTTAAGGGGTTTAAAAAAAATCTTTTTGTTATTCACTCTTTTATTAAACTATTATTTTTTAAAGATTCATCATTAAAGGTTAATATAATCAAATCAGTTTATAGTAATAAGGCAAGTCAGTTCAGTAAATCAAAATAAATGTAACAAGCGAATTCCATAAAGAAACGTCCCTATTCTAAGCTAAGATAAATGCCAGTAGGATTTAAGGTGTCAGTTCAGATACCCATGAAGAGTTCTGATGAGAGAATTGAGCATAAGCATAAAGCTTTAGCAGTATAAGCTGGGAAGTATTCTCAGCTCAAATAATAGCAGAATTCTCATAGATGTCAAGGAAACTCAGTACAGCATCTCATCTAAGAGTGTGGCACAGGAAAAGGCTGAGTGAAAACTCAGTCTGCTCTGCATTGAAAGGGTGGAAGAATCTCAACCTAACTAGTCTAGGAACATGAAAACACGTTTTCTATGTTGCAACATTCATATTCTTTCTTCTTCTTGTTGACTAATACGATTTTAGCATGCTACTGGGAACAGGTCTACTCCCCATCTTCTCACCAGAGTACAATTGTCTTTAACCATTGTGTCCTTGAATGTTGCGGCACATCCTATCTTGTGTTTCAAAATCGTTTTTTTTCATGAATCATCCTCCGTCAAATGCATCTTTTGCGGTGTGAACCTCACTATCAGTCATCTAATGCAACAAATGTCTATTCATTACCTAATAAACACTAGCTTTTGAAATTGCAACATCGGAAGCAAAAGAAGAAAAACATTTTTCACAACTGTCGATTTAAAGTAAAAAATAAGCATTTCAGAATTAATGGGTCTTCATGTTAAAACTTGGTACCTTTACATATTTCAGCTTAAGAATCCAGGCCTCATCGCTGAGTTACCTGCCCATAGGTTTTAAGTATGGTTGTCTAATACAAATTTAGCATTAAACATACTTCATTCTTCAATGTAAATTCTGCACATTGTATTTTTAAACAAGCATTGGCATAGCCAATAGGTCTCGCCTTTGGGGCCTTATAAGTGTTTAGCCAGAGCTATTGACTTTGCCAATGTCTTCAAGCTGTGCTGTAGAGAAGTGTGGCTGCTGTGCGGCATGCTGAAAAGTTATAATAAAAAAGTGTCAGAAGCATTTTTGTTACTTTATATATGACCAAGAAGGCATTATGTAAAACTGAACGACCATATTAAAAAAAGTATTTACAATAAAAAAATTCCTCAGTTTTCTTTTGTTCTTGCAATGCTGGCAACTTGTTTCTGCCTATTGCAATGGTTGTTTGTTAAAGCTTTTTTTTTGAGGAGGCATAAACAATTGGAGGGTGAAGGTTGGGAACTAGTACCTGTATTATAACACTAGCAGCAGCCAGACGCTAGGGGAGAATCAACAGATGCCAGATTCCGAGAGCAGGCTGAGGTGGTGCTGAGTGATGCTGAGGTGGTAGTGGTAGTGGTGGTGGTGGTGACTGTGGCGGAGATGATGCTGAATGATACTCAGGTGTTGCTGAGTGATACTGCTGTGGTGCTGAGTGATGCTGTGGTGGTGCTGAGTGATATTGTCTTGGCGCTGAGTGATGCTGTGGTGGTGCTGAGTGATATTGTCTTGGTGCTGAGTGATGCTGTGGCGGCACTGAGTGATGCTGTGGCGGCGCTGAGTGATGCTGTGGCGGCGCTGAGTGATGCTGTGGCGGCGCTGAGTGATGCTGTGGCGGCGCTGAGTGATGCTGTGGCGGCGCTGAGTGATGCTGTGGCGGCGCTGAGTGATGCTGTGGCGGCGCTGAGTGATGCTGTGGCGGCGCTGAGTGATGCTGTGGCGGCGCTGAGTGATGCTGTGGCGGCGCTGAGTGATGCTGTGGCGGCGCTGAGTGATGCTGTGGCGGCGCTGAGGGATGCTGTGGCGGCGCTGAGGGATGCTGTGGCGGCGCTGAGGGATGCTGTGGCGGCGCTGAGGGATGCTGTGGCGGCGCTGAGGGATGCTGTGGCGGCGCTGAGGGATGCTGTGGCGGCGCTGAGGAATGCTGTGGCGGCGCTGAGGGATGCTGTGGCGGCGCTGAGGGATGCTGTGGCGGCGCTGAGGATGCTGTGGCGGCGCTGAGGATGCTGTGGCGGCGCTGAGGATGCTGTGGCGGCGCTGAGGGATGCTGTGGCGGCGCTGAGCGATGCTGGTGGCGGCGCTGAGCGATGCTGTGGCGGCGCTGAGCGATGCTGTGGCGGCGCTGAGCGATGCTGTGGCGGCGCTGAGCGATGCTGTGGCGGCGCTGAGGATGCTGTGGCGGCGCTGAGGGATGCTGTGGCGGCGCTGAGGAATGCTGTGGCGGCGCTGAGGATGCTGTGGCGGCGCTGAGGGATGCTGTGGCGGCGCTGAGGATGCTGTGGCGGCGCTGAGGGATGCTGTGGCGGCGCTGAGGGATGCTGTGGCGGCGCTGAGGGATGCTGTGGCGGCGCTGAGGGATGCTGTGGCGGCGCTGAGGGATGCTGTGGCGGCGCTGAGCGATGCTGTGGCGGCGCTGAGCGATGCAGTGGCGGCGCTGAGCGATGCAGTGGCGGCGCTGAGCGATGCAGTGGCGGCGCTGAGCGATGCAGTGGCGGCGCTGAGCGACGCAGTGGCGGCGCTGAGCGACGCTGTGGCGGCGCTGAGCGACGCTGTGGCGGCGCTGAGCGACGCTGTGGCTGCGCTGAGCGACGCTGTGGTTGCGCTGAGCGACGCTGTGGTTGCGCTGAGCGACGCTGTGGTTGCGCTGAGCGACGCTGTGATGGCGCTGAGCGACGCTGTGATGGCGCTGAGAGACGCTGTGCTGGCTCTGAGTGATGCTGTGGTTGCGCTGAGTGATGCTGTGGTGTTGCCGAGTGAGAGATAGAGTGAAGATATAATGCCCAATTAGAGAGGGTGGTGAGAGAGAGAGAAAGAGAGAGAAAGGGTGTACATAGAATAAAGAGTGGAGCGGGATAGAGAGAGAGAAAGAAGGGGAGAGAGAGTGAATGAAGGAGTTTGAAAGAGAAACAGATAAAGGGGTGAGAGAGAATGAAAGGCTAAAAAAGATAGAGAGGGGAGAGTTAAGTAGAGAGAGAATTAGAGAGGGGAGAGAGAGAGAAGGAGAGAGACAATAAGAGTGGGGGGTGTGGAGTTTAAATAGAGTGAAGAAGTGACGCGGAAAAAGTAACCTTAAATATAGCTTTGCGCGAATAAATATAAAAAAAAAAGTGAGACACAAAAATACTGGTAATTAGGCTGTGACTCCCAATATTAAACAAATCGCGATATAAGGTGAAATGAACCCACCGAAGCAATATTTCTAACTAGACAAAAAAAAGCTTGCATTTCAATGCTAATCGCTGTTGTTGTTCATGTGACTGTAGTCCAGGGCCCTCAGTTGGTAATGTGAGCTGCTGCTGCGATTGAAACATCAGAGTCCAGAGAGTTAATGAGCCATGACGAGGAAATGAGGAAGAGATAGGAAACCCAGATGCCAGCTGCGCGTGCACGCCATCGTGAACTCAAGCTGGTCGCCAGCCGAAAGCCAGTGTTTGCACTTCCAAAACCCGCTTACTAAAACTCTCGGCCAGACCAGCGCAAGCGCTGGTGCAGGCCGAGACCTAAAAAGCATTTGGTAAATAATACAATTTTGCGTTAGCACCACCATAGGCAGTAGCCAACTTTCACTCATACAGACAATCTTGGGAACTGTGTTTGGACTGATATTAATGACCAACGAACTTGACTCCGAAATTTCAGATCTCTGAGATAAGCTGGTTCTCTGAAGACTAAGTGACGCACATCGCTTGTCCAGATTATTTTTGCAGTAGCACTACGCTCGAGGTCCAGAACAGTAAAACGTGACCAGGAAGAATTAAGCTGAATGTCCTCTAGAGAAGCAAGGGTACCAGTGTAGGTTTTCTCATCGACCCTGGGTCTAGGGAAATGCTTAGCAGTCTAATCTTTTTCACTCTTTTTCAATGCTAACCGTGGTCGAACTTCAGAGCACTACCTATCTCTTTTCAGGAAGGTTTCTTTGATTTTGCAGCGCAAAGCAGGTATTCGTTGACTGATAATTGTTTGGGATGGAGGCATGCCCCTTCTACTACTACAGTGCAGAATGACAGGACAAGGGGATGACATGTAATGTCTTGTGGCGCCTCGAATTTCTTAAAGATATAAAGTTTCAAGGTTCTAATCCCACATTGGATAAATGGGTCTTTGTAAGGGGGCAAGTTGATGAGCGATGAGTAACAACATGGCGGGCTTAAACTATTGGTCCGATCTTTCTCGCCTGATGAAGTTGTCTCTTTGCCGGCCCAGTGAACCAGTGCCTAGTATGCTAAAATGTATGATTTATGAATTTCCACATTTTTTTGCTTCTGGTTGTGGTAGATGACAAAATAGGAAACTCCTTCAGATTGAAGCGATATCCATAAGAATAGTCCTACCTAATTCAGTCGCACTTAGCCCACCAGCTAAGATCCAGGATATGCTCATTTCTCCCACCTCAAACACTTCAAGCGGAAATTGTCAAAAAGCTTAGTGTCCATTCTTGAAAGGCTTGGATGTTTTTTGCCAGTGAAGTCACAAAGTCCTTTGGAGGTGTTGAGATAAAAAAGCAAAGCTACAGCAATGTCTTGGATGCCACAGATATATGCAGAAGGTGGTCATAAAAATGTGCAGTAGTGCCTTGTCAAGACAGTGAATCTGGAATTAGGGTGAAGGTGGTAGTAAGTGTACAGTTGTACATCAGCGTTCTGTATTTAGGGATATTTTATACCTTCCATTTTATGAACGCTGCACCTGTGGCGTGAAAGTAGGTCTTATTGTGATGTAAAATCCAGCATCATTTTAACATCAATGAAAATGTAGTGTGGAGCTGTTATGGCTTGGGAATACTGTAAGCTGACTTGGAGTTGTAAAGGTTTTTGGAAAAGATCAAGTCAATGCCACATCACAAGTATGCTTCGGAATAGCATCACAACAAGCAACCAGGGCATGCAGTTGAATCACACTGATGCTGAAGTATAACTGACAACCTTGTAGAACCTAGAGTAATGCTAGCTGTGTGTCGTGCTCAAGCTCTGTGGAGAATCCTTGTAACATACTGATGTGCATCAGAAACTGATGCTCAAGGGCCACACATAGCTACAGTCGATTTATTCCATCATCCGAACATTGCTGCTCTTTGATGTCCATCTCGCTTGTAGTCCCGAGTTGCGGTGTGGGAGTACAGCACAAGGAAATATGTCTTTAACTCCAGAGTGGCACCATAGTAGAAGGATCATTGTAGTGTTCTGACTGTTCAAGCTTATTAACTATCATAGTTAAAAGGACATTAGCAGAAGAATACACAGGTTATGGGGACACCCATTCAGGTTAGGGAGACTTACATTTAGCACTTAATGCCATTAACATCGCCATCGATCTGAAATTGTCATTATGTATTACAAATCTTTGAGTAACTCCCTATTCCCATCACTTTATTAGAACCGAATCTGCTGATGTCGTCAGACTACCACAGTACCTTGTGATATACCAGTTGGTAGCATCATATTTTCCATAGAAAGTCTGCTGAGGACCCCATATTTGAATATTCGGGCATACAAGCATCTGCCGTCAGTTCTGTGGCTGGGAGATCACAAACACCACCAGGTCTTAGCACTTTAAGTAATAATTGGTGCCCCTTCCCTCGACTTAGTGAGCCCATGGAGTCCCTGAACTTCTCTGCTCCTAAGGATACAAATGATCTGCTCTTGGCTGTACTTCTAAATGGGGCGATATTGAGTCATTAGAATTTGCTGCAAGTCCACGGTAGTTCCCGGTTTTGCTAACTCCAATTTAATGCTCTAAAATTGAAGTCTAACCGGTGAAGAAAATGCTTCATAATGCTGCCACGTTTCAAAAAAGCCTGGAGCATTCAACCACCTGGGATAGCGGGCTGGAATGTTGACATGCGGTGCTCTGCTGATTAAGCAGAGTTGTCATTCTGCATGCTGAAATAACTGCTGAAGGCAGTCTGAGGTTAATGTATTGAGGCGCGATTTAGAAAAGATGCTAGATGCTGTATGCCGAGGCAGCTGATAAGATGTTCTGAGGTCCACCAGGCTCAGCTTGCAGCAGGTGTCAGTGGTGGACAGGTGGGACCTGCATCTCCAGCTGAAAGTGGGCAGTCTCCACCCTCTTCCTTACCTAAGTGATAAGTATTTAATTGCCCTATATATATATATATATATATATATATATATATATATATATATATATATATATATATATATATATAGAAATATATGTTGGTTGCTATTAAAAATGCACCAAGCTGTTTGGTCTATTTCATAAATTATAAATAGTTGCTTGGCATGAATTAAAAATCCTTTTTACGTATTGTGCCTAATTGGAAAGTGGTCTCGTTTCATGGGGCATTTTTGGGAAGCAATCTAAAACTTATTTATTTGCTTAGCACTAAGACACTCTATCGAATGTGGGCGTGAATCCATGTTGAGGTGCAAGCCTTAATTATAAACTTAGTGAAAATTCTACACACCGGAACTTTTGCCCATTCAATTGTCGCCACGTAAATCTGGCGCAAAGTATGCTTGGAAAATAGTGCACACTCCGTTTCAACAGCACTAAATACAGCACCAAACGTGGATCAACATGCTCTGTTAGCAATTTTCACTATTCCATGATGCATAAATTATCATGGTATGTATAAGTGATGAGCCCACTAAATATTGAACTCTGCATGTTCAATATTTACTGGTTGCGCAATTTGCACCATAGATGAGCTAATTGCAGACCTCTCAGAACGAGGGCTTAAACGTTCCTTTTATTGGCAATACCATGCAAATGCATGGCAAGAATACAATTCTACAACCGTGTTGTAAGTTTCAATGGGGCCAGCGCACAAAGTCTCCATTTTGAACTACACGTTACAGTTGACCTATTTTTCTAACGTTGACTTTTTACATGTTTTGAACTTACATGATAGCATACTTTGAAATTGTTCTGCATGCAGCACATTTCTTAATAACCATATTACTGTGCTGCCTATACACTGTATCCAAGGCTAGGAACATTGAACGCAATGCCCTTGCATTTGGTTGCCTGATTGGAGACAGCTCTGAGTCTCAAGACAATCACATCAGCTCTACACCTCTGACACAGTGCGATTGGAACAGCACTTTTGCTATATAAACCGCCTCTGAGACAAATTCTGCAGAGGAGCGCTTCTTTGCAGGGATTGTCCTGGAGCACTGTGACTAAGATGCAGCCCTGCTGACTCTCAACCACACCTGCAAAGGGCGACAGCCTGTTCTACACCAATCAGCATTCCATATACATCATGCACAGATATGGGGTGTTGGGTTGTCCCAAGAGATTTTGCAGGGGGTACTCCCATTATGCTCTAGGTAGTGTAGGTAGTAGATAAAAGTAGACGTATGAATATAATTATATAATCATATAATCGCACAATAATGTTATAATGGTTTAACTGTTTATCCTCTCCACAATTCTTGTAATGCTGGTTAGAATGCTTTGTTCCATTGTATTAATAATTGTAACTCACGCTTTTCACACAAGAATACAATTGCTTCAATAAATGTTCGAAAAGCCACTTTGTAATTTCTTGTGTCTCCTTTGGGCATGCCTGAGTAACAACGAAAGGGTAGATCTGTTTACACAATTTCCTTGGGGAATTAGAGTGGTCATGTTTTGCAGTTGCAGATACCATCTGGTACCCTGGTATGGTTAGGGGTTCAAATGGGGCACTGTGAGTTATCTAAGAATTGAGTCAACATACTTTGATCTATGGACTCAGTCCCCATATTCTGATGGTTATGTTGTCCGGGTACACAGTTCTACTTAATTCGTAGGAACTGTATGACAACAGTTTGGTAATTTTGGTTGTATGACGGAACCACACATGTGATTACCGCAATGCATTTACAGTGTCATCAATGCCACGCATGCGTCATTACTACGCATACATTTACATAGTCATTTTTTACAGCGCATATGCCTTTACAACGAAAATTTTGTTGTAAAGGCATGGTTGCTAAAGGCATGTGCATGGTTAAAATAAAAAATTGGTAAGCGTAATCCCCACATAGTTAACTTCCTCTCTCTGTTTTCGATGGTATGGGCTGTGGCGCGATGGTACTGAGTGCGTTTCTCATGTATAAATAAAGTCCATCATTCGATCCTGGTATCTGCTATGAACATTTTTTTTTCTTAAAAAATAAGTGCCCTTTGTTGAATGTATTATTCTTTAACCATTAAAAAAAAAAAATATATATATATATATATATATATATATATATATATTCACTGAAAAAACCATAGGTTTCAGGGACGTTATAGTTAGCTGTACATTTCACTCGTACAAAACCATAGAAATTCCACCGTTATAGTTAGTTCAGTTAACTATAACTCGCCCCCCGCAATGCACTGCTCATGATGTCACATATTACATCATTCATGGCATGGTCAGTGACATCACTGATGACATCACTGATGACATCTCAAATGACATCACTGATGACATCATCCACGTGATAATCTGATGCACCTCATCACACCCTAATATAACCTTTAATACATCCACTGTAAAATACACACTACCATTTTCGAAACCATCCACACACCAATACCAGTTACTACATACTCACTCACTGATTCCTAGGTCTGCACACACATCCACTCATTCACCCATACAATCACTTATACATGCAGTCACTTATCAATACAACACTATCATATGCACTCATACACCTATTCAGACACTCACACACCGCCACTCATCCATGGAGTTACTCATACACCTAGTCAGTCATGCAAAGAATCAATCACACTCCCATTTGCTCACCAATACAGTTATACACACACCACCTCACTTATTCATACAGATACTAACACATACTTACTCTCTTATACAATCACTGAAACAAGTACAGACTCATCCATACATGCCACTCTCACAATCACTCAGTCTCACATATAGTTATTTATATACACCATCACTCACATATACTGCCTTTTACATATGTAGTTACTCACATATGTACCACTGAGACATCCATTCACTCACCAACACACCCATACACACACTCGCCCACCCCTACAGCTGTTTCCACATGCACTCTTGAACCCATACACCCAGTGAATCAACCACTCACACATCTATGCACAGTCACACACCTCCAACGAACCCCCACACACACACTCCGTCCCCCATACAAATACTCAAGCAAACAATGAATAACCCATATAGACACTCCTGTAGCTACTGACCAACCCATGTACCAGCTTACACAACAACAGACAGATTGATACAGACATTCACACAGTTTAGTAACTAACCCATCCATTCAGTAAGACACGTTTAATCAGTCACTTATACAATCAGTTACATACCTCCTAAATCCTCCATCCAGACACTTATACACCCACTCATTCTTCAATACACCTTTCCATATATATATAAAACAAATTTAAACTTTACAGAAAGTCACTGGATGATGTGATCAGTGATGTCATTTGAGATGTCATCAGTGATGTCATTAGTGTTGTCACTGACCATGCCATGAATGATGTAATATGTGACGTCATGAGCAGTGCATTGCGGGGGCGCGAGTTATAGTTAACTGAACTAACTATAACGGTGGAATTTCTATGGTTTTGTACGAGTGAAATGTCCAGCTAACTATAACGTCCCTGAAACCTATGGTTTTTTCAGTGAATTTTAAAGGTTTTTTAAATGCTAATTTCTAACTATAACGTCTGTAAAACCTATGGTTTTATCAGTGACTATATATATCTATATATGATCAAGGCCGAGTGAGGCCGAAACGCGTCATGGCGAAAATGGTGGCAAAATAAATTATTTCACGCACGAAATTGAGGTCTCGCAGTCCGTTTTCCCCAGAGGAAGGGAAGTGAGAAGGAACGGCGTTGTGGGATATATATATATATATATATATATATGTGTGTGTGTATGTGTATATATGTGTGTGTGTATGTGTATATATGTGTGTGTGTATGTGTATATATGTGTGTGTGTATGTGTATATATGTGTGTGTATGTGTATATATATGTGTGTGTATGTGTGTGTGTATGTGTATATATATGTGTGTGTATGTGTATATATATGTGTGTGTATGTGTATATATATGTGTGTGTATGTGTATATATATGTGTGTGTATGTGTATATATATGTGTGTGTATGTGTATATATATATATGTGTGTGTATGTGTATGTGTGTGTATATATATGTGTGTGTATATATATATATATATATATATGTGTGTGTGTGTATATATATATATATATTCACTGAAAAAACCATAGGTTTTAGGGACAGTTATAGTTATTTGGACATTGCACTCGTACAAAACCCGTGAAATTCCCCCGTTATAGTTAGTCCAGCTAACTATAACTCGCGCCCCGCAATGCACTGCTGATGACGTCACATATTACATCACTCATGACATGGTCAGTGACATCACTGATGACATCACTGATGACATCTCAAATGACATCACTGATGACATCACTGATGACATCATCCAGTGACTTTGTGTTTCTGTAAAGTTTAAATATTTTTAATATATATAGGAAAAGACGTATTGAAGAATGAGTGGGTGTGTAAGTGTCTGTATGGATGATTTAGTAGGTGCGTGACTGACTCTATAAGTGAGTGATTTAACGTATCTTACTGAATGCATGGGTTAGTGACTAAACTGGGTGAATGTCTGTATCCGTCTGTCTGTTGCTGTGTAAGTGGCTGCATGTGTTTGTGAATAGCTACATGAGTGTCTATATGAGTTATTGAATGCTTGTGTGAGTATCTGTATGGGTGCCTGAGTGTTTGTGTGGGAGGGGTGTGTGCGACTCTGTGCATAGATGTGTGAGTGGGTGATTCACTGGGTGGATGGTTTAAAGAGTGCATCTGTGATAGACTGTATGGGTGGGTAAGTGTGTGTAAGAGTGTGTTAGTGAGTGAATGTATGTCCCAGTGGTACATGTGTGAGTAACTACATATGTGAAAGGCAGTATATATGTGTGTTGGAGTATATAAATAGCTATAAGCAAGAGTGAGTGATTGTGATAGTGGCTGTATGGATGAGTGTGTGCTTGTATCAGTGATTGTATAAGAGCGTAAGAATGTGCTAGTATTTGTATGAGTAAGTGAGCTGGTGTGTGTATAACTGTATAGGTGAGTAAATGGTAGTGTGTTTAATTATTTGCATGACTGACTAGGTGTGTGAGTACCTCTATGGATGAGTGGCGGTGTTTGAGTGTCTATATAGGAGTATGAGTGCATATGATAGTCCTGTACTGAGTGACCGTAAGTATGAGTGACTGTACGGGTGAGTGAGTGGATGTGTGCGTAGACCTAAGAATCAGTGAGTGGGTATGTAGTTATTGGTGTTGGAGTGTCTATGGTTTTGCGAATGGCAGTCTGTAATTTAGAGTGGGTGTATCAAAGGTTATATTAGGGTGTGAGAAGATGCATGAAATTATCACGTGGATGGTGTCATCAGTGATGTCATTTGAGATGTCATCAGTGATGTCATCAGTGATGTCACTGACCATGTCATGAGTGATGTAATATGTGACGTCATCAGCAGTGCATTGCGGGGCGCGAGTTATAGTTAGCTGGACTAACTATAACGGGGGAATTTCACGGGTTTTGTACGAGTGCAATGTCCAAATAACTATAACTGTCCCTAAAACCTATGGTTTTTTCAGTGAATTTCAAAGGTTTTTTAAATGCTAATTTGTAACTATAACGTCCCTGAAACCTATGTTTTTTCAGTGAATTTCAAAGGTTTTTTAAATGCTAATTTGTAACTATAACATGTCTGAAACCTACGGTTTTTTCAGTGAATTTCAAAGGTTTTGTAAATGACAATTTTTAAATGTATTAATTGTTATATAAATTTTTTTCATACTGATTTCCAAATTGTTTAGAAACAATTTTTTTTTACATATTTTATTTTTTAAATTACATTGTAATTACATTATACATTACATTACAAAAAATACTTTCTCAGAATGAATTACTTTAGTTTAAATACTTTGCACATAGGCAATAGACTTTTAAGTACAGTAGTTACAGTTGTTGCAATGGGCAACACATTTTCAAACACAATGCAACATTCAGCTCAATGTGAATTTCTAGTTAAATGCAATTAGTTACTTTATGGATTACTTTTCTAACCACAGGACTGGATCCTAGATTCAGTCCTGGGACATCTCCTGTAAACAGTTGAGTAAAAGCGTTTTGGTTACAGTAGTGATTTTTAAGGAATATTATTGTATTTTAAAAGTTGACACTTCGAAACTTTTCTCATAGAATCACCAATGTTATCCTATGGAAGGAAATTCACTTAGCAGGTAAAAACTGTTATCGTTACTTTTTCTTACTCAGTGTTGGATCCTGGATCCAGCACTGGTGCATCTCCTGTAAACAGTTGAAAGAATGCGTTTAAGTCATACAGGCGATTTTTAAGGAATATTTGTAGTTTGTGAAAATCGACACTTTGAAAGTTTTCTGCTGAAAACCAGACAATGGATTCCTATGGAAGAAAATATAAGTTACTGGTAAGTACGGTTAAAATTACTTTTCAGGGTCAGTGCTGGGCTAAAAGATGCAGCACTGGGTTCTCTCCTGATAACAGGTGAGTAAATTGGAATTCGTACTTTGGTTGATTTTAGAGGAATATTATAAAGTTCCAAAACTCCACACTTAGAAGAATTTCCAAGTGAAACCAGTCAATGTTAGCCTATGAAGGAAATTCAAGTTACCGGTAAGTACGGTTAAAATTACTTTTCAGGACCAGTACTGGGCTGAAAGATGCAGCACTGAGGTCTCTCCTGATAACAGGTGAGTAAATCAGAATTCGGATTTCGGCTGATTTTAGAGGAATATTTGTATGTTTCAAAAATCAACACTTAGAAACTTTTTCAGCAAAAAGCAGGCAATGATATCCTATGGAAGGAAATTCAAGTTACTGGTAAGTACGGTTAAAATTACTTTTGAGGATCAGTACTGGGCTGAAAGATGCAGCACTGAGGTCTCTCCTGATAACAGGTGAGTAAATCGGAATTCGGATTTCGGCTGATTTTAGAGGAATATTTTAAAGTTCCAAAACTCCACACTTAGAAGAATTTCCAAGTGAAACCAGTCAATGTTAGCCTATGAAGGAAATTCAAGTTACCGGTAAGTACGGTTAAAATTACTTTTCAGGACCAGTACTGGGCTGAAAGATGCAGCACTGAGGTCTCTCCTGATAACAGGTGAGTAAATCAGAATTCGGATTTCGGCTGATTTTAGAGGAATATTTGTATGTTTCAAAAATCAACACTTAGAAACTTTTTCAGCAAAAAGCAGGCAATGATATCCTATGGAAGGAAATTCAAGTTACTGGTAAGTACGGTTAAAATTACTTTTGAGGATCAGTACTGGGCTGAAAGATGCAGCACTGAGGTCTCTCCTGATAACAGGTGAGTAAATCGGAATTCGTATTTCGGCTGATTTTAGAGGAATATTTTAAAGTTCCAAAACTCCACACTTAGAAGAATTTCCAAGTGAAACCAGTCAATGTTAGCCTATGAAGGAAATTCAAGTTACCGGTAAGTACGGTTAAAATTACTTTTCAGGACCAGTACTGGGCTGAAAGATGCAGCACTGAGGTCTCTCCTGATAACAGGTGAGTAAATCAGAATTCGGATTTCGGCTGATTTTAGAGGAATATTTGTATGTTTCAAAAATCAACACTTAGAAACTTTTTCAGCAAAAAGCAGGCAATGATATCCTATCGAAGGAAATTCAAGTTACTGGTAAGTACGGTTAAAATTACTTTTCAGGACCAGTACTGGGCTGAAAGATGCAGCACTGAGGTCTCTCCTGATAACAGGTGAGTAAATCGGAATTCGGATTTCGGCTGATTTTAGAGGAATATTTGTATGTTTCAAAAATCAACACTTAGAAACTTTTTCAGCAAAAAGCAGGCAATGATATCCTATGGAAGGAAATTCAAGTTACTGGTAAGTACGGTTAAAATTACTTTTGAGGATCAGTACTGGGCTGAAAGATGCAGCACTGAGGTCTCTCCTGATAACAGGTGAGTAAATCGGAATTCGTATTTCGGCTGATTTTAGAGGAATATTTTAAAGTTCCAAAACTCCACACTTAGAAGAATTTCCAAGTGAAACCAGTCAATGTTAGCCTATGAAGGAAATTCAAGTTACCGGTAAGTACGGTTAAAATTACTTTTCAGGACCAGTACTGGGCTGAAAGATGCAGCACTGAGGTCTCTCCTGATAACAGGTGAGTAAATCAGAATTCGGATTTCGGCTGATTTTAGAGGAATATTTGTATGTTTCAAAAATCAACACTTAGAAACTTTTTCAGCAAAAAGCAGGCAATGATATCCTATGGAAGAAAATTCAAGTTACTGGTAAGTACGGTTAAAATTACTTTTCAGGACCAGTACTGGGCTGAAAGATGCAGCACTGAGGTCTCTCCTGATAACAGGTGAGTAAATCGGAATTCGTATTTCGGCTGATTTTAGAGGAATATTTTAAAGTTCCAAAACTCCACACTTAGAAGAATTTCCAAGTGAAACCAGTCAATGTTAGCCTATGAAGGAAATTCAAGTTACCGGTAAGTACGGTTAAAATTACTTTTGAGGATCAGTACTGGGCTGAAAGATGCAGCACTGAGGTCTCTCCTGATAACAGGTGAGTAAATCGGAATTCGTATTTCGGCTGATTTTAGAGGAATATTTTAAAGTTCCAAAACTCCACACTTAGAAGAATTTCCAAGTGAAACCAGTCAATGTTAGCCTATGAAGGAAATTCAAGTTACCGGTAAGTACGGTTAAAATTACTTTTGAGGATCAGTACTGGGCTGAAAGATGCAGCACTGAGGTCTCTCCTGATAACAGGTGAGTAAATCGGAATTCGGATTTCGGCTGATTTTAGAGGAATATTTGCACAATGGTGAAGGGAGGGGCGGGGCCTGAGGTGACATCTGTGCAAACGCGCCCCGTGGTGCGTTTTAAGTTGGGGGATTAAGTCCCCTTGAATCATGAGGGTCACTACGGGCCAACTAGCCCACCAGGAACCTCCAGTATGCGCCAGGGGCTGCGTTGCAGAGACATGTACAGAGGCCACACCCCTTTTTACACCTCTCTGCAACGCAGCTCTGTGGCGCTTTCTGGACGTACCTGTTGGGCTAGTTGGCCCCCAGGGACCCTCAGGATTGAAGAGGATTTAATTCCCCATCTTAAAACGCGCCACGGGGCCTGTTTGCACACATGTCACCTGAAGCCCCGCCCCTCCCTTCACCACTGTGCAAACGCGCCCGTGGCAGGTTTTAAGTCGGGGATTAACTCCCTTGAATCCTGAGGGTCCCTGGGGTGCAACTAGCCCACCATATACCTCCAAAAGCGCCATAGAGCTGCGTTGCAGAGAGGTGTAAAAGGGGCGTGGCCTCTGTACACCTCTCTGCAAGGCAGCCCCTGGCGCATACTGGAGGTTCCTGGTGGGCTAGTTGGCCTCAGGGAGCCCCAGTATTCAAGGGGAATTCGTTCCCCTCTGCAAACGCGCCAGGGGCGCGTTTGCAGAGTGGTGAAGGAAGGGGCGGGGCTGCGGGCCCGATCGTTTTTTGTTTTGTTTTGTTTTTTTCCCCCCCTGAAGGGGGGCTGTGTGGCCCCCCTTCCTTTTTCCTATTTTTAGGCCCTGGGGACCCCATCCCCCAGGGCCTTACCCCTTTTTTAATATTAAAATTAAAAAAAAAACGGGAAGGGGGCCGCGTGGCCCCCTTCCCTGGGCCTGTATTGGCCCCGGGGACCCCATCCCCGGGGCATGGCCTGTTTTTTTATTTGGAGGGGGCTGCGTGGCCCCCCTCCTCAGGCCATTTAAGGCCCTGGGGACCCCATCCCCCGGGCCGGCCTTGCACTTTTTTTTAAATTATTTTCTTTTTTTTACTTTGGGGAGGGGGCTGCGTGGCCCCCTCCGTGGCCACTTATGGCCCCGGGGACCCCATCCCCGGGGCCTGGCCTCTCGTTGGGGACTGTGGGGGGTCCCCAATCCCCCACAGTCCCGCCGGCTCCCCGTGTCCTACGGGAGCCGGCATTGCTTTTACACATGGGGAGCAGCTAACATGCTGCTCCCCATGTGGAAAAGCAATCGGCTTTGGATATTGGAAGAGAGAGCAGGTTTCCTGCTCTCTCTTCCAATATCCAAAGCAAGTTTGCAATGACAGGACGGGAGCCGCGAGGCTCCCGTCCTGTCATTGCAAACAGCAGTGTCCCGGGGGTAGGCACCCCGGGACACTGCAGGAGCCGGCCCTGGGGGGTGGTGGTCCCCAGGGCCATCAAGGGCTCCAGGAGGGGGGCCGCGCGGCCCCCCTCCCATTCAGTGCACAGCCCCGGGGAGGTGGTGGTCCCCGGGCTCTGGGGGTCCAAAACGGACCCCCATTGTAATTTTTCTTAGTGCCCCGGGAGGTGGTGGTCCCCGGGCGTGTGGGGGGCTGGAGCCCCCACACAGGTTTTTAATTAATAAAAAGAAGCCCCGGGGAGGTGGTGGTCCCCGGGGCTGCGGGAGGGCTCAGAGCCCTCCCGCACCATTCTACATAAAGCCCCGGGGGGTGGTGGTCCCCGGGGCTTGGGGGGCCCTTAGAGGCCCCCCACACATAAAATTAACCCCCCCCAGCATGCCCCCGGGACTTGGCCCACCCGGGGGCCAATTAACATCGAAGCGCGTTTAATCACTCACTTGTAGAGTCAGTCACTCACGTACTAAATCATCCATTCAGACACTTATACACCCACTCATTCTTCAATACGCCTTTCCCTATATATATTAAACATATTTAAACTTTACAGAAACACACAGTCACTGGATGATGTCATCAGTGATGTCATCAGTGATGTCATCAGTGATGTCATCAGTGATGTCATCAGTGATGTCATCAGTGATGTCACTGACCATGTCATGAGTGATGTAATATGTGACGTCATCAGCAGTGCATTGCGGGGCGCGAGTTATAGTTAGCTGAACTAACTATAACAGGGGAATTTCACGGGTTTTGTACGAGTGCAATGTCCAACTAACTATAACTGTCCCTAAAACCTATGGTTTTTTCAGTGAATTTCAAAGGTTTTTTAAATGCTAATTTCTACCTATAACGTGTCTGAAACCTATGGTTTTTTCAGTGAATTTCAAAGGTTTTTTAAATGCTAATTTCTAACTATAACGTGCCTGAAACCTATGGTTTTTTCAGTGAATTTCAAAGGTTTTTTAAATGCTAATTTCTAACTATAACGTGCCTGAAACCTATGATTTTTTAAGTGAATTTCAAAGGTTTTTTAAATGCTAGTTTCTAACTATGCCAACAGAGGTAGGACATGTGAAGAAAGAAGAAAAAACGCACATAAAGCAGCCAAAGATGTGCAGAAAGAACCAACAGAGGAGCAGAAAGAGGCCTTGTTGCAAAATCATCCTGTGCCCACAACTTTTTCAGACGGGTACTGGTGGTAACTGACTCTGACTAACCAGAGTGAAGGGAGGGGGGGCCTGAGGTGACATGTGTGCAAACGCGCCCCGTGGCGCGTTTTAAGTTGCGGGATTAAGTCCCCTTGAATCCTGAGGGTCCCTGGGGCCCAACTAGCCCCCCAGGTACCTACAGTTAGGACCACAGAGCTGAGTTGCAGAGAGGCGTTCCGAGGCCACGCACCTTTTTTCACCTCTCTGCAACGCAACTCTGTTGTGCTTACTGAAGGTACCTGGTGGGCTAGTTGGCCCCCAGGATTCAAAGGGAATTAACTCCCCAACTTAAAACGCACCACAGGGCGTGTTTGCGCACGTCACCTGAGGCCCCGCTCCCTCCCTTCACCACTGTGCAAACGCGCCCCGTGGCGCGTTTTAAGTTGGGGGATTAGGTCACCTTGAATCCTGAGAGTCCCTGGGGCCCAACTAGCCCACCAGGTACTTCCAGTAAGCACCACAGGCCTGCGTTGCAACGCCTGTAACAAATTGTGCAGTTGTGTTTAGGTAGTGAAGAGGGTCGTGCTGGGGGTAGTGTTTTAGGGTTTAGGGTAGTGCAGTGGTGTTTGTGTAGTGTAGGGGGTCATGCTGGGGGTAGATTTAGGGTTTGGGGTAGTGCAGTGGTGTTTGGGTAGTCTAGGGAGTCGTGCTGGGGGAGTGTTTTAGGGTTTAGGGTAGTACAGTGGTGTTTGGGTAGTGTAGGGGGTCGTGCTGGGGTTAGTGTTTTAGGGTTTTAGGGTTTAGGGTAGTGCAGTGGTGTTTGGGTAGTGTAGGGGATACTGCTGGGGTAGTGTTTTAGGGTTTAGGGTAGTGCAATGGTGTTTGGGTAGTGTAGGGGGTACTGCTGGGGGTAGTGTTTTAGGGTTTAGGGTAGTGCAGTGGTGTTTGGGTAGCGTAGGGGGTACTGCTGGGGGTAGTGTTTTATGGTTTAGGGTAGTGCAGTGGTGTTTGGGTAGTGTAGGGGTTCGTGCTGGGGGTAGTTTTTTAGGGTTTAGAGTAGTGCAGTGGTGTTTGTGTAGTGTAGGAGGTCGTGTTTTAGGGTTTAGGGTAGTGCAGTGGTGTTTGGGTAGTGTAGGGAGTCGTGCGGGGGTATTGTTTTAGAGTTTAGGGTAGTGCAGTGGTCTTTGGGTAGTGTAGGGGGTTGTGCGGGGGGTAGTGTTTTAGGGATTAGGGTTGTGCATTGGTATTTGGGTAGTGTAGGGGGTCATGCGGGGTAGTGTTTTAGGGTTTAGGACAGTGCAGTGGTGTTTAGGTAGTGTAGGGGGTCGTGCTGGGGGGAGTGTTTTAGGGTTTAGGGCAGTGCAGTGGTGTTCGGGTAGTGTAGGGGGTCGTGCTGGGGGAGTGTTTTAGGGTTTAGGGCAGTGCAGTCGTGTTCGGGTAGTGTAGGGGGTCGTGCTGGGGGAGTATTTTAGGGTTTAGGGTAGTGCAGTGGTATTCGGGTAGTGTAGGGGGTCATGCTGGGGGTAGTGTTCTAGGGTTTAGGTCAGTGCAGTGGTGTTTGGGCAGTGTAGGGGTCGTGCTGGGGGTGGTGTTTTAGGGTTTAGGGCAGTGCAGTGCAGTGGTGTTCGGGCAGTGTAGGGGGTCGTGCTGGGGGTGGTGTTTCAGGGTTTATGGCAGTGCAGTTGTGTTCGGGCAGTGTAGGGGGTCGTGCAGGGGGTGGTGTTTCAGGGTTTAGGGCAGTGCAGTGGTCGGGCAGTGTAGGGGGTCGTGCAGGGGTGGTGTTTCAGGGTTTAGGGCAGTGGTGTTCGGGCAGTGTAGGGGGTCATGCTGGGGGTGGTGTTTCAGGGTTTGGGGCAGTGCAGTGGTGTTCGAGCAGTAAAGGGGGTCATGCTGGGGGTGGTGTTTCAGGGTTTAGGGCAGTGCAGTGGTGTTCGGGCAGTGTAGGGGGCGGTGCAGGGGTGGTGTTTCAGGGTTTATCGCAGTGCAGTGGTGTTCGGGCAGTGTAGGGGGTGGTGCAGGGGGTGGTGTTTCAGGGTTTAGGGCAGTGCAGTGGTGTTCGGGCAGTGTAGGGGGTCGTGCAGGGGGTGGTGTTTCAGGGCTTAGGGCAGTGCAGTGGTGTTCGGGCAATGTAGGGGGTGGTGCAGGGGGTGGTGTTTCAGGGTTTAGGGCAGTACAGTGGTGTTCGGGCATTGTAGGGGGTGGTGCTGGGG